>JAMKCH010023048.1:0-151732 GCA_023653785.1 Ophioderma brevispina
TGGCGCTGAGATGGCAATTAACCTTTTTGGAAACGGGGCCCATTTTTCCAGGTAAGATGTATTCCAGACGTGGGCAAATGATAAAACGAAGGATCTCTCAAGTTTGGTTTGGATAGGGACATGCCTCCAAGAGTCTGGAAGTTGGACCATATCTATACCAATTTTTGCCAAAAAAGGGACCCATAGCTATACCAGAGATGCAAATTTCGGGCCAAATTTAACCCAAACTCCATTCTTTCCGAAAGATTTTGACATTTTAAGCAAAGTTGGAAAATTTTGGTTTCAGATTGAGGAAATTTAGGACTAATTTTCCGATGATTTCTATAAAATTTTGGCTACCGATTGAGAAAATCTGACCAATTTTCTAACAAATTTGAGAAAATTTTGAAAAAAAAGATATTGCTATACCAAAATTGGCATAAAAAAGGAGCCATTGCTATACCAAAAGGCTGAAAATGAGACCGATGTTTGCGGCACGTCCCCGTATGGTCATTTATATTGAGTACCTCAGATTCATGACATGAATATGTCATGCCTTAAAATTAAATTATATACCACCTTGAAGTGAGGTCACTGCACTTATACTCTGGGCCATAATTTCTTGGACATAACAAACGTGCACATTGTGCGACTACGTGCAACCTAATGGTGCACCGTTTTGGCGGCGAAGCGGGCGTACGTTCTAAACTGTCCAAGAAATTATGAGCCAGAGTATAGTTTTTCCGAACACAATGACACAACGTCATGTGACTGCAAGAAAGTACAATAGCTGCCATGTGATACATCTATGTGCTGCCATGTATTAGGATAACTCAATTTATCTTTCCTTGAGGCAGAGGCAGTGAAGAACCATTTCAAGAGCCACTGACCAAAGACTTGGCATAAAAATATGTTTGATGGGAATTTCTGATAAATAACGGCTATTGCACTAGCATTATTGCACTCGCACGACAACATCTCCAGATGGTAGAGTACCCAAATGGCTTGTGATACTTTGAGAAAGATGCTGGTTACTTATGGTAACGTGGTAGTTTTTGACCACCACCCATGCTCCAGGAGCAGGTTTTCCTCACCCCAAAGGGCAGCTATTGAGTTTTCTTATCTTTTTTGGACTTAGAATTTTTCCCTCTAACCTGAAAAAATAATGAAAATTTTATATATTTTAAAAGAAGCAGTAACAAGATTCGAACCCGAGACCACTGTATCATGAGGTCAGCTACCTAACCACAAGACCAGCGAGGATTGGTGTGGCAGATTTGCAATTCTAATCCTTGATAACATTTACGGAATAAATCTCATCTGCTATTGTGGTCAGCAATCAATATAATGAATAGCTCCACTCTGGAACGGTTGCCACAACCTATGCTCCAGGAGTATGAATTGGGGTCAAAATCTCACACTTGCTACCCATAACCAAGTTTCAATCCGCCATTTTCCCTACATCTACACTAGTGCTGCAGCATCAGGTGAAAAAGGGCGTTAGGTTTCAACCAACCAGGTCCGGAATAATAACATTTGCAATCGTAGCTAAAATTGATCATTGAGTTGTGTGGTTCATGAAAATTGACGATGACAAAAATAAAAGTGATGGCAATTTGCATAAACCAACATTTTTCCAAATGGCCGCCATTTTAAAGGTAATAGCACTACTATTGCGACTTAATGTCGGAATGTATGTTGTCTGGGTCAAGAGGTTCGATATGCAATTGCCAGCATTGTCTGAGTCATGGAAATTTCTATACACGGCTATTTTTCAAGATGGCCAACATCTCCTCAAGGAACCTTATATTTCTTATCTAACCTAAGATTATTTTGGTGTCAAAATGAGTGTTTTCTGGGTCTAGGAGTTCAATAAAACTTCTCAAAACTTTAGGGTGAAAATAAAAGTGATGTTTATTTGCATCTGTCACCGTTTTCCAAGATAGTCCAATATTTTAAATACAAGTGCTTGATAATTAATACCAACACAGAATCCTCAGCAACTCCTCCTTAGAACTTCCAAACTATGCTTTATGGCCCCTATGAACGAAATCCCCCCGACTACCACCAGGTGTCCACATGACCACTCAATTGTTTGAAATTCGGCACCATTTTACTCTTGACTATCTGAAGAAAACAAATAAAAGTTTCTATTAAAGTAATACAGGCCTAAATATCAAAATTCCCATGCAATTCCAGATGTTTTGGGTGAATACATCTATAGTCAAGGTGTCACATTGGTGGTCCATGACTAGCATGACTCACAACTCATCTGAGAGCTGTGACCTAAAAAACATACACTTTGTCACCAAAATCCTCATCCGAGGTGCTGTATAGCATGAGGTACCGTATAAAGGATTTTGCCTTTTATATGTTGACCCTCTTGGAAAATAGTGATGTATGAAAACTTCCATTACTTTTATATTCATCTGACAGTTTTGTAAATAGTTTTATTGAACTCCTTGGCCATAAAAGCTTTAATTTGACACCACAATCAACTTCATAGGCTATATAATAAGAAATGTAAGGTTTGTGTCAATAAAACATCAGCCATTTTGGAAAAGATTGGTACATGCAGCCTTTTATAGTTTGGGAATAGCTTATTGAACTCTGTGACCGAGAAAAAACATGTTAACATCAAAATTGTCTTCTTAGGTGTTTTTGGCTTTAAGAAGGCTTCCATTTTGGAAAATGGCATTGTATGCAAATTGCCATCACTTTTAATTTTGTCATCACATGTTTTCATGAACTCCACATCCCTACGGTCAATTTAAGTTATGATGACACATGTTATTGTTCCGGCCCCGGTACCACTCTCCTAAACTAATCAACGCATTTTCTATCTCTTGCTATAGGATTATGCTGGACATAAAACGGAAAGACTGTGTCTCAAACACCATCTTATATTCAATAACTAACACTGAGCCTCTTATCCACCTTGCAAGACATCGCCAGCTGAGCTTCCTTGGACACATCCTTCCTCTGCCAGAGGAAGAGCCTCCTAGAAGATACGCTCTCTACACACCACCTCATGGCAAAAGGAGACCTGGACGTCCACGCACCTCTTATTTAGCCTACATCCAACGTGTGCTAGGGTATGATAAAGGCCATGAATCACAAGCGATCAGATAGCCGCCCTTGCCAAAGATAAGATAATGCAATAGAGAAAATCTTGTATCGTCCTGCTCCGCAGTCTTAAGATGTGATGATGAAACATATCGGTTGGTGCTGCAGCACTACACCTCTTTGGCGAAGATGTAACGCTATTCACAAAGTTTGATTAAAAGCCGAAAAAGTGACTGGTCCTTTGTTGACATTGAAAACACTGCAACAGTAAGTAATGTGTGATTCCTCAGTTAGGTTTTGAAAAGCCAGCCCAGGCTCTAGATTTTGATCACAAGATTGTGCACCAGTACTACCATGTCTACTATGGGGGGTAGTGATGCACTGCCTTGATTTGGGCACTGGAATTTCCAAAGGGTAATTTGTGAACTGCTACGTGCATGTTTACTCTGTCAATCTTGTCTCATGTACATTACAACAAAGAGTCTATATAGATAGATAGGTAAAGCGTTCGTCATCTTGAAATTCATCGTCTCGCAGGTTTTGCCGACAACAAAGGAAACATAAGTACTCACAATAGAAAGCAATGCTGCCTCCACTTCTTCCACATACTGTGGGTGCCGCTTGCATATACACTAATCGGTAGTGATACAAATTGATGTTGTGTTAGAGGTTGTCCCAGGTGTCTAGCTAGGCACCTGGATCATGGTGGCTCAGTATTTTTTTTTCCCCCATAATGCATGCGCTTTAGGTTGAAAAGATGTTTCATTGAGCGGTTTATTTAAATCAAGAACTACTACTGTCATTCATGCGTTTTGTGGCCATGGGTAAGACAATAGCACCCAACATCCATCAACCATCCCACAATCATACCCCCAACATCCAACAACTGATATTTTGCTGCTTGTTTGTACGAATTGACATTATGTGTGTATACAGCACCCCAACTAATAATTATATTATTCCGTGCACTATTCAGAATGTCAGCGCCCAGCACGGACGATAACTGGTTTTGAATGGGCTTGTTTTCAACCCCCTTGCATTAATTACAAAACTCTTAAACCAGAGTCAATAAATCTTATTAATATCAAATTTTGAAATAAATTATTGGCTTCAAAATCCCGGGTTAGTGGATTCACTCCGCTGCCAAAAACTGTAATTCCCGAAACGGTTCCATTAGATTTAAATATTTCGTGACCAGATATAGCTTTTAGTCAAGTTTTTGTCCAATGTGCGTAAGAGCGCCATCCTCCCGTTAAGTCTTTCAATAACTATCACTTGGGTGCGCCGAAATGTTTTGATACTGATTTGATTTTCACTGTTGTTGCGCAGGATGGTGGTTTTATGCCCCTGTTGGTCTACCACAGTTGCGCCAATGTGAAATCATTACACAATCCACAACTAAAAGAAATAAATCCTCAAACACCTGTTGATTTCACATCAAAATACAGTCCACTTTATTTCTGTCATGTCCTCAAATGTCATGTGAAACAATAGACAACAACCTTGGTACATTATTAATATTTCATATGTTAGTTAAAATGGAAAAAAATTACGGATTTCCAAATTCTGCATTGAAAATGTTTGAATATTAACTACAAAATGCCCTCAAATTTGCAATTGACCATTGAATATTTGGTGATTAAAACCGCTTGTCATCTTGGTATTCAGAGATAAAAGAAGGAGTCCTTTTTCCCCTGAACATCCAAATTTGAACACGCAAGCCAAAAATTTTATCGTAGCATCCGGTGAAGCTCCCGGGACCGTATTTCTTACACATTTAGGGTGCAAGACCCCTTCCCCCCCCCCCCCCTAAAAAATAAAAAATTTGGTAACTTAAAAACTTGAACGTTGGTTTTGTATGCAGTTTTACTGATCATAAGCACTTTGTCTCAAATTAAAAATATATGTATTTTTTATTTACTGCTAGAAATCCGGAAATTGCGGAAAAAGTTTACATCTCGCTAGCATTTTACACATCACACATTTGCAATATTTAACGTAGACATTGAATTGACTGAAAATTTCCTATTTTGACTTCACCTCACACAAAAAAAATGAACTCATACATCCCTAATTACCAGTGCACACCACCAAAAGAAATTTAAAAACACCATTAGCAATTGAGTACCTTGATTGATTTGATTCTGATTGTCCCCTTGCTGTACACAATGGACCTACATAAACCAATCAGAATGATAGAAAAACATCAAGTTGTAATTGCTGTTTCTTGTAGATGGTTAAAGGTTCAAGAAAGGGGTTTCAAGTCAAATTCTGAGTGAAGTGGCAAGGATTAGGTTAGACCAAAACCATCATTGATCCACCCAAAGAGTCATACAATATTTTGAATAAAATATTTCGGAAAGCTGTAATGAGGATAACGTCCTGTAGAATTCCGGTATTTTTTTCCAATGAAAATAGACAAAAAGGAAAAACAGCAAATTGTTTCAAGATATTGATCTCCAGTCAATTATGTCATTATTTCAGAGGTAATTGTACGGACATACTGCCTAAAATCTCCGATTTTGTACTAATTTGGGGTGCTTTTGCTTTGTTGTCTTGTCAATTGGTGGGTATTTGATACCTGAACTTGTTACGACATCAAAAATCTGATTTTTTATTTGTTATTTTTTTTTTATTTACCTGATTTAGCAAATCACTGGATCCTTTTAAGGCAAAGGATTGGAATTGAAGGTTAGAACCCAGTGCGAGTTATTAAGCATTACATTGTGTAATTAAATATGCATTTAGTTCGTATTTTTTTTAAAACTTAATCTCCGTACCCAAATCTCACATCCAATTCTTCTTAGAGTTTAATGTGGTGATCAGTATTTGTTTTTCAAATGCAAAGTTGTCAGATACAATTTCAGATCATTTGTTTGACAATCCAAACATGAAAACAAAAATCCCCCCCCCCAGCCTCTAAGTTCCAGGAGGAATAAAAAATTCGGGTAAAAGATGGTTAAACTCATTGACAACCACTAGGAACTTGCAAGTCAGCAAAGTCTACATGGTAGTGTTCACGACTATGTTAAATGGACAAAGCATGGTTAAATCAACTAAATGCTTACAACTCTCTTCGTGCTTTGGAAAGAATGTATTGTGGGCTAAGTGCTACCACCCTATGAATTCGAGCAGATCACACCGCCGCAAATGTTGTGAGGATGTGTTTGGCAGAATATTGAAAGCATTCCCCTTATTTTTCCCCAATCAACAGAACTGATGACCTATTGTCTATTTGGGGTGTATCATCAAAATTGGGTTAACATACTATATAGCCTAGCTCATAAACCTTTACATTGGTTTTTTTTAGGTTTTGGAGCTACTACAGTGGAATTTTTGCGCACTTGTTAAGAAGAAAACCATATGAGAGTTTGGGCAACTACAATATAATACTCTTTGCATTTTGTATACAATTTTGAACATTGGTTGGACCTTTAAAATCAACAAGCTATTTTCATTCAACAACCAAAAAGGTGGGGCAATACCATTATATTGAATACACATTTTGCTTTAATTTCCTCATGTGGGCATGGACACTACTTTGGTTTATTTTCAATATCCATATCCATGGAAATACCCTGTTTAAATCAAATTATTTTATCATGATTAAGTTCCTCACAATATCCAACCGCTGGCGACCAGGCGATTTCAAATTTTGCCACAAATATATGGAAAGTGTTTGCTCACAAAAATATTCTTGTCACCAAATTAAGCTCATTACATATGCTCATTGGTATATTTTCACAGGAAAAATTTGTGTCAAAACGCATATACACCACACACCACCCGGGGTCCTGGTTTGTGTGAAAAGGTTAAACTAAAAGCACAAACTCTTCTCACTAAACAAACTCCTTCAAAACAATTATCACATTCACCACCACCTGAAGAAACAAGTAAATGCACATCCAAAATATTTAAATGTAATGTTCAAAATAACACGTAAATCTCAGTAAAATGATAACCTATGATCAAATACCACATGAAACAATAAACTTTGTTCTACAAGGCAAAACATTTTCAAGTTTAAAGAAAAAAGATGACAGAAAATATTTCCTAAATCATACAAACACAACATTCTAATGGAAAAAATATAGTGAAAGAAATGGTACAAGATTTGGAAACAAAATCTCAATCTTTCATTAAAAAGAAACAATTTAATGGGCTCAAAGGATAATTATGCATCTTTGCCAAAATATTATCCATATGAAATCAAAAAAGGAATTCACTCCAACTACCAACTACACAAATGAATCCACATGCAAGATTTTCGGTCCACACTTAGCATCAATACCACTTTGAAAACCAAAGCAAATAGGGAAATTAACGGCAATGACAACACCTCCAATTTACATTAGTTTCAAAAGACGTCATGCGACTTTTTGCATTTTTCCAGTGGGCTTGACCTGTTGTATGGCTTAACAGGGGTCCAATATGCAATCGTTGCTCTGTAGGATTTTTGATACAGCTTAGGTACAAAGAAACTGTCTTCTAACTCATTCATCTAATGGATCCAATCTGCTCTACCAAGCCAAAGGCAAAAATTGTGAAATTGAGTACAAGCATAAAACAATACAATACTAAAAAAATGATTCTGCTGCATTTCTTCCCAGCTCAGAAAGAATGCATCTTTATCGCTTAGTTTCTTCATATTAAAGTTAAAAGTCCCTTCTCCGACCAAATATCATAGGCTGCGCCTTTCCATAACTCTAGGCCACACGTCTGCTGGATCCATGCAACTACAGTATATTTCAATGCTTATCTCCACAGTTCAACTTCCTACTCAATGCTGAGGTGCCTAAAACGAATTCAGTAGGTACCATATTTTTTTTTTTCAGTTTTGGTATGACCTGGCCTGGATTGTAACCCATTACCTAGCGTCCCAACTGTGTACGGGCTTAGTGTAAATGCGGAAACGGAAAGTGCTAGTGATTCGGGCAGCCTTAACGGAATAAAAGTGCAGTTTAATTCTTTGAGGCTGCCAAATTCCCTAAGCTTTCGCTTCCGCATTTTACGACTAAGCCTGTGCGGCAGACTTCTAATTATATTCTTTTTTCCATACTTTTGCTATGGCTTCTACCTATGTTACCACACAGAAAAGATGTAACAGTTCCTGAATCTAACATAATTTCATCTTCGGTGTGCATGCCAAAAAATCGCAATTCATCTTGCCAGTTTTGAGCTTTAATTGAAATATTTAAAAAAAAAAAAAAAAAAAAAAAGCTTTTGACTTTTGAAAATTGCGTTATTAACAAAGAATAACGTCAACAAAATACATTCTCATACTGATGTTTATCACATGGTTTTACAAATTAGAAGTTTGACTCCAACAGGGACCCTATATTAATGATGCTTAATTACAACCAACCACAAATGGGCCATGATTTTACTGGGAATTTTTCTTTCGTTGTACAAAAATCACACATCAAAGCTTCTATTAAAACAATGTCAATATATTTGAAATACTAAGCCTGGACTTGAAACATAATGGCAACATCGATTTTTGAATTTGAAAGGATGGCATTGTTGTAGGTAATCATCAGTTGTTTTTTTCATCCAAAGGGCACCCAACATGTCTGCCATTTAAAAAGAGCGTGTTGGCTGTCCAGTGCCAGCACACCTCTAACAGCTGCATTTATAACTATTATCTTGGAAATAGATTTCAAAGATCAAATCAACTCCATAACCAAACACAATCCACTGAGACTTTCAAAGGATTAGATACTCTATTTGATATCAGGTAAGCATTTTCTAATGGAGAACTACTTGCCAGGTTTTATGCTGATCAGGTTATCTGGATGTTCACACACATGTAGAAAAAAAAAGTAAAGACAAACCTGCAGAGTAATATTCTATTCTGGGTCTGCCTAACCCCTTCAACCCCCGGTAGTTTCAGCTTTTTAAGATGGCTTTCGAACCGGCATAAGTTTAGGAGCCTCTGAAAAAGCCCTGACCCCTGGTGTGGGGGGGTTTTCTTCATCACAGTTGGTTTGGGAAAGAAGGTGCCTTCGAGAGTCTAAAGTAGACCCCATATGTAACCATTTTTTGACGAAAGGGGACCCATAGCTCTACCAGAGATACAAATTTTATTCTAAAATTATTGAGTTTTTTAGCAAATTTGGATATTTTGGATCAGATTGAGGAAATTTGCGAATAATTTTCCAGCAATTTTGACAACATTTTGAAAAGACGACCCGCATTGCTATTAAAATTGGCCTGAAAAAGGGGTCATTGCTATACCATAAGGCTGAAACGGAGACCCATGTTTGCGGCAAGTCCCCCTATGTTCTTTGTGTGTTGAGTAACCCCCCCTCCCCCCCAATGAACCTAAGACTAGGCGTGTTTGGGCTATCAAACCCTAGTTTTTTAATCCATTCTGTCAACCAACAGTTTATTTTGAAGGCCTAACATAACAATGCTGCTTACTACAACAAAGTTGAACATGTTCCGAAAATCAGCTGCAAAGGGTCCTTCGGTTTGACCACAACTACAAAAGCATGGCTAGGGCCAATTCTTACACCCCCTACAATCTGAAAATGTCATAATCTAATTACGACATTAAAACAGTAATAATAACAATATAATATATTACCTAACAGCAACGATCATTTGCATTATAGTATATACGGACATTGGTTTACCAAAACACAGGTTTCTTCTCTTTCCTATACAATATTACACACATCTAGAAACACTCCACAACAAACATCTGAAGCCCTTGCAACTAACACATCAGCAAATCACACTAAAATTTCAAATAGGGCCTTTTCAGACTTTACTAGAGAGTAAGTTAAAGAATGAAATTCACAATGTTTTGGTCGCCAGTATTGTATTTTAAGGGTTAACAATTACTTCTCTTTAAAATATATTTTTATTACAATTTCTGAATGATTAACAATAAAAGCATGTAAAATATCTGGATTCGACAGCATGGGGTTAAGAGTTGTTTACCAAATTTTAAACACCAACCATTCCCATCCCCCCTTAACATTTGAAACATGGTTTGGTTAACACACAATTCCATTCATCTTATTTTGAATACTTGAAATTGTACAATTTACTAGACTATTCATAATGCACCACATTTTTCCAAAAAGAGGGCAGTATGGACACTCAATTAGAGGATTACCACTGGGAAAATTTGTAACTTTTTGAGTATGTTGAATAGTTTTTTCTTTGATCAGCTGTTCCCTTTAAGAGACATAGGACCTTTCCAGAAGCGTCCCTCATTTTTTTTTGTTCGAGAACCCTCGGTTTTTTGCATATTTTTGAATGCTTACAAGTGTATTATATAGCACCTGAAATTAATAGCAAATACGCCAGTCTTATGTAATAAGATGGGATGATGTAGGTGTTCTGTCGTGCTTAATAAGCCGAATACGCATCTTTATGTAAAAGATGCTGATGTAGTGTTTTCTGTCTTGCATTAATAAGCCAAATAACGCATCTTTATGTAATAAGACTGATGGATGGAGTGTTTTCTGTTGTGCATGTCAAAGCATGGTTTTCTCAGATAGGGGGACATGACGAGAAGCAGTGCACTGTAAATATACAAAAATGTTTGCGTTTTTTTTTTGTACTTGTTTTTGTCCAGTAAACCTTTGAAACTTCTTGTTAGGTGTCTTCTAGTTAGACAGTTAGACATTAGTATTATTCACATCCTCATCTTCCATGATTAACATTAATTGACAATACAAGCACTTATCGGAATTATATGTTTTAAAACAATGGGAGAATTAATACAGGGTATATCATATACAAAATGAATAACAATACGCATCCAAATTAAATCTAGAATATTATATATCATTATTGACGTGAGTTGTAATAACAGTTTAAAGATTTGGCATTTAAACACAAACGATTATAGAAAGATATAATAACATGTTGAAATAAATATGAGTAGGGGAGATTGTGTGGGAGAGGCCATTAAGAATCAAATGAACTTTAAGATTGACCCACCCAGTGAAAGTGGGACTTATTGTGGGCCATCAAAGGCGGGACAAAACAAGACAGACAGGACAAAACAAAACAGGACGGACCGGGGGTTCCCGGACTTATTGTCAATAATTGATCGAATATCGGTAGAAACTAACAGTTTGAAATGGCAAAATTTAATGGTGCTATTCATATATCGTAAGAGGGCAGCAGAATAAGCACAACGACTGGGGCCTAATAGAATGGTATAGGCCAGATTTTGGCGGCAGCTACGGTGTAACGATTTAAATAAAATTTTGAAATAGTAATATATCACTGTTAAACCGGAGTAATGGTATGTATGTATGCAATGGAAGTTTTATGGTAAATTAAGCGGATGATGTACATAAAACAAGGACAAACCAAAAAGGATCCATGCAATTTGAGAGAACTTTGTGTCCTCAAAAAAAATCTCCTCATGTCCCTTCAACTTAGGTTGCATTTCTTTCTTCTTCTGCGATATGGACTATTTGTCAAATTAAGACAAAGCTATTCCAACTGTGAATTCACCACTCTATGCATACCTCTACATTTGCACCCCCATAACAAAAAACATCCACAAGTATAATCATTGAGGAAAGAAAGAGCAAACTCCTCATTTTGTTTGTTTTTGTAAAAAATTCCCTCACAATAATTAAAAAAAGGCCAACCTGTCCTAGCTGATCAAGAAAAATAAGCAAACATGATCCCAAAATATGTCACAATAACTTGTCTTCTTATATTACAGTTATTTTTAACATTTACAAGAAGATTCCTGGAGTTGGACTATGGTAGGATCAATGTAAGCAGAGAATGTCATTCAAGTAATTCTGACCACACAAACAACTGTAGTATATTGAAAAAAAAAATCTGCATTAAGGATCTTTTTTTACTTATTATTTTTTGAAGGTCCATTGTCCTTACACTGTGACCTTTTAACTGTTCTCCTTTGAAAATTATAATCAGTTTTAACCACTGAGCCGCTTGTCTCATGCTTACAAATCTCATAGTTCTTCTGTAATATTTACATAAATATTCAAAAACAGACGACAGGGTATTTGTTTCATGAAAAAAATGCAACAACTTACATATTAATTCTTTGGGACAAAACAAAAATTCCTCCCCAAAATTGTGGGAGATACTCGTTTTCTCTCTCTACATAGAAGTAAAAGATGCAAAGTATAAAAGATTTCTCGAGAAAAATAGAAAAAAGTTCACACTAGCAGTTCATTTCTTTCACTCCTGATACTAAAAATTCCCCAAATAACCCAGAAATTCTGTTTAGTGTATCAGTGTTGGCCCCAACTGGCAAAAAGGTTGTTTGAACTAACCATCATGCATCTGTCCCCAATTTGTATACCAAGAATGCTTTTTAAAAATCCTTTTGTCATTTATAAATGGCTGTAAAAAATTAAAATATGGTATGGGGACAAAGTTTTATACTCTCATAACAACCCTCTTGTCATGGTGGGGATATTCGAAGGTGACAATCAGAAGGACGTACTCAGCACTGAAAGATATTAAAGAATGTCTTTAATTCCGCTGTAATACTGCTTTTGGAGACATGTGATGTTTATATTTCTAAAACTGAGCAAATCTATTCATTACTCAAAATGTAAACATCTCATAAAGCACATATATGGTACTGTAAGCAAACATTATATAAACTTTAGTAAACAAAGAACAATTTTTAATTATGAACAGCAGAATTAAAGAAATTGTTTAATATTTCTTCAGTGCTGAGTTACATCCGTCTGATTGTCAACCCTCGATTTGCACTTGGCTATTAAGACCCCCAATCAGGAATTTAACACCATGTTTCGGTCAATGACAAATATATATATTTATTTTTTTATGTTACAAGTGACCATAAAGTGTTTTATCAATACCAGTGAAAATAGGATCTTGCTAAGACACACTCGGGATTAATAATTTACAATTTTCATCTCACGACTGTTTGAAGGGAACTGAAATGTTGACACTTCAAAAATATAAAACAAACTTTATCAGTGCTGAGACTAATTATGATATAGATTTTTCTTTCTGAAATTTCATCGAAAGAGTTTGAATTTTGACCTTTCTCATCTTAAATATTGTTTTTTTGTTTCAAAATTTTGAAATGATGCTTTTGAACTATGCTTACAATCCAGATAAACAAAATATACAGAAAAGATAAAATAAGAACTCTGAGAGAGCTTGGTAGCTCACAATAGCTCCGGTATCAATAGCCATCTGCTAAAAACAATTCTACATGTTCATGAAAGCTTAGAAAAAGGTTAAAGTGCCGTAAAAAAATACAAGGTGTCCAAAGAAAAACTGGACCAAAAAATTGTTACATGATAGCATACAGCAAGGGATAGCAAACATTCTCCTAATTAAGCAAGGAAAAGGATTGACTTGGGTCCAATTCTGTTAAATTTTCTTTCGAATCATTTTAGCATAGACACATCAAAAACTCCTCGTTTTCAACAACCTTTCAATCACACTTCCAGGAATTTGTCCAGTTGTTAGAAGCTAGTTTCCAAAATTTCCAGGTTTACCAGTTTGTGTCAGAACACTAGAATATATAATAAATTAGCATCAAGCAAATTTCTTCTAAATCATCTCTTTATGTTATTTTAAGGACCACTTTTTTTCCAAACACCTTGTAAGATTTTGGGCTTCCTGAATAGAAATATTTTTCTGCTCATTGCTCACACTTGCTTCTACAAAACCATTCCCTCTCTTTCTCTCACATATCAACACACATATGCTTTGTATCTCTCTCTCACAATATCATTACAAAAACGCTAACCCGTCACTCATGAAATGCAGGTAATGTTCCAGTGTAATCCTAGGAAAATCTTTTGAAAAATTTGGATCAAAACTCTTCTGACAGATCACTGGTAGACGTTAAAGGGGCCTTTCATGATCCACAGCTTCGTCCCTCAATTTACCTTACAAAATGTTTAGATTTTTGTATCATTTGGGTTGTTAGCTTTAGTATTGCATGTGTGCTGAATTTGGCATGCAGATTTGATTGTCTCCACAAGAAATTTGCAAATTTTTAATTGTCTGTTCAGAAAAAGTGCCTTATGGGATACTGATTGCGCCCTCATCGGAAAATCCCTGAGTCAGCCTTTAAACTACTCGAGTCATGACCACCAAAATAATGTGGCTGTGTTATATTACCATGTAATCGGACAGAAAACATGAACAATTTTCACTGTGAAACAGAATAGATTGCTCAATATCACACTGGAACATTACCTGCACAGTAGATATGCAACTCCTAGGTGGTATTTCTCAAATTTGAAGGAATTTTTTTTTCTCAAGAAATATGACTATATCTTGGTTGAACCAAATGGATATATTTCATAAACCAATTACAATTCTAGTGAACAACTAGGAGTACATAGAATACATTGGAAACATCACAAAGCATTGAGATAATAGATTAGAACAATTACAGTACAATTTAAATTACACATAAGAAAGCAGGCTAAAATGAGGTTTTAATGACGGCTCTAGTTATCAATGGACAACGAAGGGTGGTAAATAAAGAATACCTTGTATGACTGTGGGGAGACCAAGGCTGTTTCTTCTGCTAACTGTCATTATTGCGATAAAGTAGGAAATAGCCAGTGGCATTGAGGGCACGTCTGTTAACAGTTATCGTATCAACAGCCTTAGCCGCTTCGTAAGTTTTATTCTGCACTTTGCATATGATGACTATTTGAGGGAAATATTGGTACGAGCACCCAAAGTGAAAAAAATACTGGACAAATGAAGATTGAGGTGTGTATTTCAAAATGATGCCCAAACCAATAGTGTCCCGACAATTAATGGCTAAGTTTAAGGTGCTTGTTCCGATTTTATGTCTATTGTGTTTTCTACTTGATATGAGAGCCTGGCACTTGCATGTACTCCCCGTCAAGTACCGTGGGAAACAAACTTGCGGTTTTTATGGTAGAAGCAATAATGCATATTGCAAAGTCTTATTCAATAATGTGCTAGTAATATTGATGGTTAACCATTAAAATGCATTTTTTTTTGTTTATATCTCGGGAATAAAATGGATTTGAAGGCTCAAATTTCAGGATGACAATGAGAAAAATACGGCCTTTCATCTGATATCAAAATTCGTACTACTTCCGGGTAAATCAGGGGGGTCCCAAAGATGATCGGAACATGCACCTTTAAAGGTTTCAATGCATGCAATTATCATGCAGTTGACTTACTCTTACACAAGTCACTGTTATGCCATGTATCAGCAGAAACTGCATAGACCAAGAAGGGAGAGTTGATGTCTCCAGGCTGTTCATACAATTGAGCAACTATGCAACAAGAAAGCAAATACAGCCTGCTTAAACCAGACTGGGTCACCAGCAAAGCAAGGAAAAATAGTTGACTTGGCTTTATTCGCCCAACCAAGCAAAAACATAACTGAGTCACAGCTTTTTGTGCATTTGGACTGGAAGAGCACTCGATTTTCCCCAGAACTTTAATTGTCAAAAAAATAGTCAATTTCAAAAAGCACATCTTCAGAAACAATTTAATTGATCTCCATCTATTTAGTGATGTGGAATATATCAAGATTCCCATAATCTTAGTAGTACGATAGGAAATAAAAGGTTAATTGACCTCATGGTTTGGATGCTAGCAAGGGGTTAAATCGACAACACACAAGATATTCTATATTTACACTATTGAGCACCGTAGGTCAAGGGTCAATAAAAAGCGGTTGTTTCAATACCATGGATGCTGCTCTGACCAACGTGTATACCATTAATTACAGAGTGACACCCATTGATTGTAGCATTTCCTTGATTATTGATAATAGTATATTAAATAATTGGGATTTTCTTTGATCAATATGAAGCACTCCAGTGGTACAGAAAATTTAATGAAAGATGAACACAAAATATTTTGATTATAATGAGATCTACGAGTTACACGTAACAAACAGTTGACAGTTCCAGTGGTTTTATTCAGTTTAAGGTGGAAAGTTCTACAAATGACCTGAGCGACGGGCAGTTGTCAAAAGTTCTTTAAGTTAGAGGTAAAAGTCCTTCCTTATCATGATCCAAATTTGAGGAGTTATTCCTTAGGTAAGGGCTTCGAACATGACTGCTAACCACACATTGAAGCCCAGGAGAAAGTGTAAGCTGAGCTGGGCTTCTATTGCTACTAAGAGGAGTGTTTTCAACTGGTGCTTACACACTGCTGTGACTTGAAAGAATTCTGCAACTTGATCAAATTGTTCCTATACAACTTTAATACAAGGTTTGCATATTAAACAGCACACATACTGAACCTAGTGTAATGTATCTGTCATCTAGCTATGCAGAAACCGGGTAATAATCATACAATTATGGAAATTGGTGTCCAAATATGGATAGAAAGTACACACATATAGATATACATCCACATGTGTAACCGTATCTGTGTTAGACGACAGGTTCCCTGCCAATGTTTCATTTTTTTGTGAACATACCTAACCACATGAGATATACATAACCGCATATGAGATAAATGCAACCATGCACAATACACATATCCACACGTGGGATACACATATCCATACGTGGGATACACATATCCATACGTGGGATACACATATCCATACGTGGGATACACATATCCACATTCCGCACATGGGGTATGCATATCCACATATCGACACATGGCATACACTTATCCACACATGAGATGGGCCATTCTTCGATCACGTTTGTGACCTAAAACGGGTGAATTTTTTTTGCTTTCAACCCAGTGCTGTTTTGTCAACGGGGTCGGTCCGTTGTTGCTTTTGACATAATTGGTGACCTTGAATCCAAGCTTGTCCAGGAATGGTGTTTCCACTTTCACTGGATTAGTTGTTTTGTCCTGGGGAATGATAAAGTTCGGTCACAGTGTGATGTTCAGAACGTAACACATGTGACCGAACTTTATTTGTCCCCATGACAGGGTGACCAATCTAGTGGAGGTTGAAGCATTGTTTATGGTTGGGTTTGGACTCAAGGTTGTTAGTGATGTCAGGAATGGTAACAAATCGGTTGTGTTGATGGGGCAGCATTGGGTTGAAAGTGGAAATTTGCCTGTTTTGGGTCACAAATGTGACCAGAGAATGGCCCATGTATGTCTACACATGAGATACACATGCCCACACATGGATACATATATCCACACATGGGATAAACATATCCACAAATGGGATCCAGATATCAACACATGGATACATATATCCACACCCAATATATCTGTTCATAGAATCCATTCACTGGATGCACAAACCCATACATGAGATACAGATATCCTCGCATGGCATTCACTTATCCATACATGGGACATCAATATTAATTATATGATTATGAGTTTCCATGTTTGTCATATAACCTGAAAAGGTAGATAAAGTCAAATATTTTCCAATTAGTCACAAGAAAATTTGTTGCAATTTATAAAGGAACAACAAAGTTTTTTTTATACTGTTTCTTAAGCCACTGTTTTACCTTGGAACACTGAAATTTGTTGGATTTTAATACCTTGTCTCATTCCTAATGAAACTCGTTTTCTAATGGTAGCTAACACATTGTTTATCAGCTGCTTTATGGTCTTAATTAGAAATGCAGAATAAAATAAATCTAATTGTAAACCTACAAGAGTCTTTCAAATTAGTTCACACCAATTTGAAAAGGTCGGGTCTAGGTTTGTTATTACACATGCAAAAAATGGAAAATTGTGTGAGTAAATATTAGAGGCTAGACTAGAATAGTCTTTTGCAAGTAGAGAAATTGAAACGACGAAATCTTAACCTCAATCACTGCTCTTTATTTAGAGTATAAACTCAACTAGTAAGAGATGCTGTACAGTCATACCCTTTTTCATAGTAGCCATTAGGTGCTCTAATCACATTTTATGTTTCTGAATCTTGTCGTCTGCTCATTATAACACAATCATTTTCAATTGGCCCTTTTCCTTTCCTTGACCAAATTTAAATATTGCAATAAGTCATATTCATACTTTCTTTACTCAATCTTACCTTTGACCTTTTGAAAAATTTGCGTTGCAAACTAGACAATTTTCCCTCAAATCGTTACCAGCTTTATGGTGGTGTCAATTGTATCTGTACACTTGCTCTCTCTCCATCGCAAGATTATGCAGAAATCAATCCAGTGGCGTACCGACCGGGGGGGCAAGTTGCCCCCTCTGGCTCGAAAAAGCGGGACGATGTGGGCCAAAATGTGCATTTTTATCCCTCTTTTTCGGGGAATTTCAACATATTTCAGGCCAAATTTGAGCAAAATTAAAGTAAATTGGCAATTTTCGCACGCTACGCGCGCATTTTGTCAAATTCAAACTTAATTGGAGCAAATCACCGGGGCGATTTACGAATTTTGCACCCCCCCTAGCGGGACGACTTGGAAATTTGCCCCCTCTGGATCGACTGCCTCGGTACGCCACTGAATCAATCCTTGACAAAACTTTTCCAGCTTACAGCACAAACCATCATAAACCATTTAGCAGGTACGGTCACATACTAAATCTATAATGCACATGATCAATATTTGTACTATTGCAGAAATTACAAACCAGAATCAGCTCGAGCATGCAATACAATGCATAAAGGCTTTCAGTATGTAGTGGTAACGAAGACAAACTGGACAAACTGAACAAACATCGGGCAGTGTTAGAGCAGCACATCTCCTCCTCCCTTTCTCCTCCTCCTCCTTATTCTCCTTCACTATAAGCCTGAGCAGAGGTGAATGACAATGGCAGAATCTTGAGTCCTTGGATGGTCATGCAATGAGACAAGACTACCTCTGGTCGATGACAACTTGCTCAAATACACCAGCCGACATTCTGTACAAAAAGAGAATACGTCGTAAAAGTACATTTTACATGGAGCATGTTAAAATATTGTTTTCTACGTTCGTATCTGGTCCTAATATGGCAAAAAGGGGCATCTTCGATTTTATTTACTAGTATTTTACATTCTTTTGCCATTGTCTTTACTGTCTTACCCTTGACCATCACATAACAAAGCATGTGACCCGGGAAGAAAAAGAGATGCCCCTTCACCATAGTAACAGTGAAAATGTTCCAATAACATGAAGGTTGCCAGTTTAAATTTTGTTTTCAACCTCCCCATGCATCATCTTCTTTGAAGAAAGATCATATTCATTGGTGAAATGTTTGTAGAACATTAACTGTCACTTTTTATTTCAAGTTGGGCAACTGGATCCATCACAGCATAAAAGGATATTTAACATACATGTAAATCTTTAGGTAATGAAAATATAATTTCTTCCCATTGAAATTAACATCCAAAATTAGTTTTCTTAGGAGAAATAAAAGAAAATTAATAGTATCAAAATGTTAATACATGAGGGCTCACTCTTGCCAAGTGCATAGTGCTCAGCAAGTGCACTTTAAGCAAAAAGGGTTGCATTTTTTTAAGGATATGGCATAATATTAGTGGACCTTTCATAGCCCTCTTCGAGGCATTTTGAAGGATATACTTTGGCATTTAGAAGATATCATTTAGGGTTAAGATAATTCATCCTTGGAATTGTAAATATCAAACCCTTAAAATGGGCATTTCCCCTCATTGTCTCGACCAATATCCTTCAGCCGTTTCCTATTGACCATTTCCATGGCCAGTGATAAAATTCCCTTATCAAAATAGGATGACAATACAGGCCCATTTGTAGTTAGTCAACAGTACAGGTTCTTATTTTGATTTTGAAAGAAAGGTCAGTAATTGAGTTCAATTATACAAATATTGACTGCTCACGAGGGAAATGGTGCAAACTATTGTCCTGGCGTAGTCTGGACATTGTGGACTATTACTTCCTGAGATCCAATGCTTTTGGCACAGATTTTGAAAGCACACTGCCAGTGTATTGTCTTTGAAGGTGCATTAACCCCCCTGGCACTACCTGCCAGTGCCTATCTATCGGCATCTAAGCACTATTTTCATTGGTTACTTGGAAGACAATATCAAGTAATGAGCAAATTAGAAACACCGTACTGTAAGAATCTTGATACGGTTTTACACAGAGATAGAAGCACTATTTTGATTGGTTACTCAGAGTGCTATCTCATGTTGTGTCCTGTAGTGAGCCAATCAGACAGATTGTATCATAAGTGGTAGTACCCAGACTGTGAATGTAATTGTAATATTTTTCCTGTTTTTTCCCCCAAAAAATGTGCAAAATCCACACTTAATATTTAAATTTCCTTCACTTTTAAAGATGAGATGTTGTGCCTACATATTGTTTTATACGACAGAATTTCTTTAATTGTGGCAAATAATAGAAATTAGGTATTGGACAAAAAAAAACAAAACCAAAGTTGAAATCCGGTTTGGGGTCCCCGCTAAACGTGGTGGCCAGATTCCTCACCTCACATTCACAGCAACACTGCTGCTTAAGGATTTATTGGAGCAAAAGATAATTGACCGGACACCTTTCCTAATGTCAATGTGCTGGATGGCTGCCATTAGCTCTCCAGAGCCGATACCCTTGTAGGTAGATCTTCTTTTTAGTTCTACTATGGTAACCAGTGAACCTTGAGAAACTACTTGACCCTAATATAAAAATATACATGAGTGACTCCTGTCAAAGTAGCGTTATTGATCCTTACCTGTTCTTTAGCTGATGACTACCCAATGCTGTTGATCCATCTTTGGCAATGTACAACTGTAAACCCTCATCTGAAACAAAATAGATGAAAATAATCCATTGTTATTATTCATAAACAGACACCTCAATTATCAGGCCCATTTGATTTTGATCAATACAAGGTACTCCATCATTATATACAATTATGCACTTTGTGCCTGTTGACAGGTCTCATTTTTTGCTGACTTGCTACCCAACCCACTTTTTTCACCTACTATTGGGTCATTTGCTACCCAATGACCCAACTTTTTGCAAGGAACTCCTTTCAAAGAGACATGAGGACATTTCCAGAAAGACGTGCCCCCCATTTTTTTTAAACCAGGTTTTTTGCATATTTGGAATGCTTACCAATGTATTAGATCAGGCCTGAAATGAATAAGCCCAATACGCCGTCTTTATGTAATAAGATTATAATTTAGTATTTTCTGTCGTGCACGACAGAAAATCAAAGCATGGTTTTCTATCGGGACGATTACGATAGCAAGCAAGTTCAAAACAAGGTTTGCAGTTTTCTTTTGTACTTATCTGTCCAATAAACCTTTGAAACGTTCTCGGTAGGCAGTCTGCAACCGATCCAATGCAATTTGAGAGAAATTTGTATCCTAAAAAAATCTCCTCCTGTTACTTTCATGTGGGACCAAGTACACTTTAAGTCCCTAATAACCCAATATACTTTATCAAAGATCAGGTTCCATTTTACATTGACAGGGCCGGAAATTCGACGCGAACCGGTTCGCCTGAAAGTTTGCCCAAAATTACACTTGCGAGAACCAAAACGGGTTCGCGCAAAATTTGTGCCAATCAACAATGATCAAACGATAAAAATAGGCACCGGAGTTTTGCGCGATTTAAAACGGCAAAATGCGCGGCCCGTATTTTGAAATGCGCGAAAATGCACGATTTTTAAAAGTCAAAAATCGCGAAAATGCGTTTCCTAATGTTTGCCCTGCTAGTCAACCAGGAACACGAAAAAAGTCTTTGCAAAAACATTGTTCAAACTTCCAAAGTTGACATCCTATTTCTTACTTTTTTCTCGGCTGAAAAATGTCAAGAAGCACATCATTATCACCTGTTATTTTTCCCTTCTTATTCTGAATAGATGTAGATGGCACTGCCGCGGGCTGAGGCCTTTGCATACATCATGTACATAACCGAGAATAATTTACTTTCGCACGTGGGAATCCCAGTGGGCATGGGGAATCCCCGGCCCCGGATGACGTGACAGGTTTTCCACTCTTGCCCCTGAAAGTCTCCAGTGTATGAAGTTGTTATTTCATCTCTTCCGCATTCCTACCGAAGTCCGAATTTGTTTAATTCCGAAGAGATTATCCATGAATAAACCAATTATGAACAAAGACCCGATACCGCGCGTTGATAGCTTTGTTATAGCATGCGTCAATATTATTGTTTAATGCACCGAAGCGCAACCATATCATGACGCTTCAATGGAAAATAGGTCAGGTCATCCGTGTTCAACGAATCAAGGTTAGAGGTAGGGTTCTACGCTAGGATTATAAATACATTTGGACTATATTTTGCACTTATTGGAAGCTTGGTGAGTCATCAATTTTCGCCGACGTTTGCATAATAATGATTTCCTAATCAGTTTGTGTTTGTTTATTGGCAAATTAACATTAAAAAAGGTGTTTTTTTACAAAATCGTGAAAATTCGCGATGGACCAACAAAATCGTGATAGACCCAAAAATTTGTGATTTTTTGCGCAAACTCCGGTACCTAGATAAAAACATTACAAAGACCCTTGATTCCATGTGTAAGTAATGTCATTTCCAGCAATTTTCATTTAATAATTTTAGGCAACAATATGCATAATTTAGAAAAAAAGTTATATTATCCCATTTGATATGTATACCGATAAATATTCAATGAAATTTTTGGAAAAATTCGAAAAGTATTCAATAAAATCCTATCCAGGGGTATCGCGGAATGAGTTCCTTTTAGTGTTATTTAAGACTAGTACACGCCCATTTCTTTATTTCAATATTGAGAGTGGTTTTTGTTAGGTTCTCGCAAACTCCTTCTATGAGAACCTAAAAGCGGAGAACTTGAAGGTTCTCGCAAAGGTCCTTTTGCGAGAACCTGAATAGGTTCTCGCAGACTCCGACGAATTTCAGGGCCTGATTGAACAGACAATAATACAACTAAATGTCACAAGTTATTGTACTTTTCAGTGATCTACAAAATATGCTCCATTTCACAGATAACTGAATGTCAATTTGACCTTAAATGCAAAGTTTATGGTCTATTAACCTTGGCTTAATGGTTAACAGCTGAATATTTTACCCAAGCAGTATATCTCCAAGCTTGAATGCACAAGTCAGAGATTTAAAGGCTGTTAATTTTGTAATCCAAAGCAGTGTGGAATTGGTATCACACGCTATGGTTAGTTAGTTAAACCAAAGTTTTAAATCCGGTTTTGTCCCCGCTAAACGGGGGTGACCGGATACACCTCACACTCAGCGATACTGTTAATGGTACGAATTACCAGAGCTCACTTAAAACTGTGTTGTGATTTTTAAAGGCCCATGGTCCGATCGCTAATAGCCTCGTCCCCAGGGACCCCAGATTTTATGGGAAGTGGTCAAAATTTTGATATCAGAAGAAAGCTACTATTTTTCTTATTTACCCTGTGAAATCTTAGGGCTAAAGGATGTTTGGTTTGGAAAATATGCCCTATTTTGGTTGACCAATATTTATTTTACACAGTACTCTATGGGGATAACAAAATCATGTTTTTAGCTCTCATTTCAAAATGGGTTGAAATATCGGCACAAAACTTCACAGATGGGGTTTTGGGGTGAAGGCCATTCTATCAAGATGAAAATTTTAGACTTAAATCGGGCCATCCCCTTTAAAAAGAACAGAATTAACAGACTGTTCAGGAGAACCAGGCAGTTTATTACAATTTTTAGGAGCACAGAAAATACAATGTATACATTTACATTATCACTTACTTCATCACATGTAGTATTGTGATTTTACTTCTTTTGTGAATATACTGAGTACTGTTATTTACCATACCTTAACCATAACTATTCCAAATTCCAAAGGGTCTTATTCCCCTCTTAAGAGTCAGGAAGACTGACAGGAATCCCTTCTACCCAACACTTTGACTTAAAGTCTGCTGTTGTTGGAAGTGAATTAGTAATGTTATCACCCAATTAACCACACTACTACCTTTTCCACTCCTTATTTGACACACATTGAAACTTAATTGAAATATTTTAGTTGTTTAACCTCAGGTGATCTTTGATGCAAATTTTCAACCTCAGCTGGCATTTGCTGCCATCATGATATTTGGAGATGGTAGAACATTTCGGATATGACCTTTGACCTCAGACAAGGTAATAAAATCCTAGCTAGCAGGTTAATCAATGTTTCATTACCTGGAGCACTTTGGTCTGGTTGGAAGTCTTGCTGACTTATAATGCCCTCGATGATTTCATCTGCATCAATTCTAGTGTTATCTACTCTTCTCTGTTGCTCAGATTCTTCTGCATGTTTCTGTTGGAAATAAAAGTAAAAATATGCCATTACACATAAGCGGCTTCTGATTATCTCAAGTTAAGCTTCTAACAAATTGTTGGGATGCCTACAAGTATGCTCAGTGGTGTAGCCGGGGGGTGGGGGTGCAAAGGGGGACCCGTGGCCCCCAATGTCTGATTTCATCGGTTGAGATGAGTCGATCAGTTCACTTGAAGAATTCAGGTCATGGCACTTGCAAGCCGGTTTACCGGCAAAGTATAGGTTTAACATTCAATGGTCAGCGTGCAACAAGTAAATTCTACAAAATCGTGCAAGAATTAGCCCCAAGACATTTAAAGCATATAAAACACAAAATTTTCAGGGAACTTTCCCCCTGGACCCCCCACCAGAGATTTGTCCCTGGACTCCACAAGGGGCCCTAAGGCAGGCCCCTGGACTCCACCCCTTTTCTATCAAAATCCTAGCTATGCCACTGTTTTGGCTCATTATTTCTTGGACATATGCACACGTATCTCTTACATGAACTACATGTAAGCTGATGACACATTATTTTTTAGCAGAGAAGCGGGCATATGTAACAACATGTCCAAGTAATTAGGGTCAGGAGTATATAGTGTTTACTTATATGTGTGATATGTGAGTGTGGGTTCCTTAGTGTTTGGTGTCCAGGAATCTCTGGGGTTATCTGATATAATATCCAGGTGATATTTTCCACCGACTTACACAACTTTTTTTTCCTCTCTAATCTCAAAAGACACAAAATTCCTTGATTTCCCTATTTTAAAGAAACTTATGGAATTTCTGACCAAAATAAAAATTACCTGACTTTGAAACCCCCCTGACCTTTCACCCGACCTTCCCCCGACCTGTGGCAACACTGTTAACATCTCAAGTTTTTAAAGACTAGTTGTGAGGTTGAGGCTCTGCTTCACAAAATACAGCCTTCAACTGTTGAATGGTTTTTAATTCATTAAAGCAAGCCAAAAATTAAAAGAAATAATTTTTTGCTAGGGTTAGACTTTCCTAGATTCAATTGGCATTTAGGGTTGTAGTAAATGTATGGGCTTGCTTGAAATAATGCCATTATTGTTTAAAGACACTATCAGTGATTTATCTGGAAGAGTCAAAATATTTGAAATGTCAAAGAATAGCATAAAGGTGATGGATAAGTCTGTAGAATTCTCATAAGTTACTTCTTCCAACTGAAGAATTGACAGAAAAGAAAACGGCAGTGTTCAAAGATACATATCTCAATTCAGTTACACGTTATAGCAAGTGTCCGTACGGACAGAAATGACTAAAGTTTCCGATTTTGTGAAAAAGCTTATTCCCAAAATTTCACTTGATACCGATCTTGCATTTTGATGTTATGAGCAAATGTTTGTATCGCAGTTTCCCATAGGCTACTGTACTGTAATTTCTGTCCGTTTACGGACAGAAAATGCAAATTTGTGAATTTCTAACAGAAGCGACCGAATTTGCAATTAAAAATTATGGGTACACGATTCATTAACTGTGGGGCTACTGTTTAAATGAAAATATAAAAATTTCAACTTTTTTGGGGCAAGTCGGGGGGACGAGCTGCGGATCACGAAATGCCCCATTAATTTGTAGACATAGTTTGTCTGGTTGTTGTCCAAAATGAAAGGGTCTTACAACTAGGCATTGAAGCATATTCTATGTAGCATTTGAGTAAATGTATCATTATTTAAAGGAAACATTCCTTACTAAGCCCACAATAGCACAGGTTTTTTTTTTGTATAGGAGTATAGTGGCAACAGAAACTGTCAATTGAAAATAATGTACATGATGCTTCTAATCTTGCATCCTTGGGATTGTCCTTAATGTGTAGGAAAAAACATCCCCTGTTGCAATTGTTTCTGTTTCAATCCTATCAAACCCAGGTAATGTTAATTGTCCCAGAACCTTTAATATGGCTATGTCCAAGTCATGTCAGGTTTCCTTTTGAGGGCCTGCTACTGGTATCCTGGTAACCAGTACAACCTGTCCCAGGGCCGAGTTGGCGGCGGCTAATCCGTCACCCCCATCGGATTTCTAAGGAAATCTGATGAGGGTAGCTGGTTACCCTGGTAGAATGAAAAAGAAGATCTACCTATATACAAGGGCGTCACATCTGGAGAGATAATGGCGGCCATCAGCACATGCTGCCTTGCATGATGGGCATTGTTGCCCAAAGTACTAGGCCCACCGCCGAAACTTGGATTGACATCAGGTCCATCCGGTCCATTATCTTTTGCTCACAAATCCTCATCGCAGCATTATATGCTGCGTGTGAGGTGTATCCTTCCCACCCCATTAGCGGGACAAAACCGGATTAAAACTTTGGCTGCTAAACCCCCGGCCCCCTTGAGCCCCAAGAACAGATTACCTGATACAGGAAACGCATACCAGGATGTGATTCACTTTGTCATTGTTGGCCTAATGAAATGGTATTGTTTAATACCTTCTGCATTGAGCACCATTTCATTGGTAAGGCATCTTTTTCTACCCTGGCAATTGTTTAAGCAAATGACAACCTATTGCCCAATGCATGCATTCAGCGCATTTGTCCAAAACCTTCACTGCTTTCGCAACAGCCAAGAGAATTGTAGTAATGGTGACAAAATCCTAAGATATACAGAGCCATATTCTGCGATGCTTTTTAATATTTATGTCCTTAATTTTTTTTCATTCTTGCTTCCCTTTTCCCCACCTCTAGTCCACCCAGGAAAGTTGTTTTACAACAGCTTAGTAGGGTAGGAGTTGCGTGAGTGCGCCACCTGGGTGAACCCGGCCTTGAATTTGAGCAATCGTTTGGAATAAAGTCCCTCATCACATGCAGATCACTAAATGGCCCAACCAATGTCTGAATCCAGGAAAGAACAAGACATCAGCAATGTCACTGTGTACACAAAGGCCTCCTCCTTTCCTTCTCTGCTGTGCCACCTTTTTTCCACCTATACTTTGTCTGGCCTGAACTAAAGAGTGATATCATAGCTTTCGCGCCGCTATTGTGCATGCGTATCATGCACACCAACTTTGTACGCTCGCGATTGGAGCTGCGGCTTACTGCGATTCACACGTTTAAGACGTGTGAAAGCTATGACGTCACTCCTTAGTTCAGACCAGACTAAGTATACCCTTGACAGCATTGCCCAATACCTACCCTCCTCCTTTCCCTCTCTGCTGTGCCGACTCCCCTCCATGCATCTTTGGGTTGTTCCATCTCCTTCTGCTCTTCTGTGAGACTTGTCGCACTTGAGAAGTGTTCTGTTTGACTAGACGACCTAGAATGTGCACTGCTATACCCACTTGCTTTTGACTGCTGGCTATTGTAACTTGAACTACGCGAGTGACCGAGCTCGAAGACCTCGTCTTGTGGTGACACGGCCTTTCCTTCCGGTAATGGCTCGGCAGGCGAAACTAAACCTGTGATGTGATAGACAAATATTGATGAAATTGTAAGATGAGATACGGGCAATAAAGATGGTTAAAGTCATGTCCTGCTATCAGTTTCATTTAAAAGTCAGCCAAACATTAGTGTGTCATATCTAATGATGTACAATCAACGGTGCAGATTCACCATTATCAATGTGACCACGTTAGACTTGAGCTACTATTTTAGACACTTTTCACTTTTGATACAAATACAAGTGCCTAGGGCTGGATAGGTGAACAGAACACGGGACAGGTAGTGATACAGGCCCAAAGAATTTGCAATGATTTATTGCACTTTGAAGCCGATTAAGTAATAAATGAGCACATAAAATATTGAATTAGTAGAATAATATGATATAAAATATACCTGGTTTGGTGGGCATAACTGGTGTGTATGTAGCAAGTAGATCAGACTGCGGAGAATTTTCTGGAGGTTACTTGAGACAGGAATCAGACTAGCCAACCAAGGTGATATGTGTCGGCGTCGGTGGCGTCTGCTTATATTACACAGTCGTGATAGCTGCTATTAATCCTAATCTATACAGTCCTGGCATTTCCCGAATTATGATGTAATGACTAATTAGCATATGACTCATATGGAGGGACTAGATCTTCTAGATTGTTTAGAGGATATATAAAGCTCTGGTTAGAGAATATGGGGAGATATCGCGCAACATCATACTCCAAGGAGAGTTTTCAACCTCTTGCTCCAAGTTATTAGCAGAGTTTCCAAGTTGACATCGACAGTAATCACCGTCTAGTACTAATCTCCCATATAGTGGACATTGTCATAGGTAGTCTCAGCTCCAACAGTTTCGTCCGATTGTGTAGCCGTGTCTTCGGTTTCCGTATTCCGTGGCCTCTGAGTTTCCAATGATAAACCAGCTACAGCACTTTTGGACTTTAAATTTAGTTCACCTCCGAGCTTCGGGAGTCATTAGGAGCTGGTATTCTTCAGTAAGGACAATCGTCCTGTACCCTTCCCACTATTGGAAAAATTGGAGTTTTGCGCTGGAATATTCTCCAGGAACTTCTTTGCAAGTTCGGCATCTTAATTGAAATCTTGCTGGTCACCCCGTCTCGGCACACACCAGGTAGTATTTTAGTAGTTCATAATTAACAACTTTATTATAGATAAATCTTTGATTATTGATACCTAATCGATTTGAATGAGATTGGGGATTTAAACACACAATTAAATACTTTTGTTTTATAAACTAAATAATTAAAAAAAAAAAAAAAAATCAAGTTTTTCACAGTGGTCTTGTCTAGTTATTCAGGAGTTTGAATCACGTAGTTGGTTGAGGTGGTTTTGGCCCTTGGTCAAGGTGACCGTAACAGTAGGCTACTCAAACGGCAAGTTTAGATTTGAGAACTGGTCAATAGTCTTTTAACAGTGAGGAGAGACAGGTTTGCATTCCTGTTGTAACTTCCCATCAGTGCCATGGTCTTTTTTACTATCATACAATTTCTTCTGGGCTTTTGCCAAACATTTGTTCTCGCATTACATCATGCTCACATCAATTCATTTTCTCATTTCTCGCTAATTATTATGTATCACCCTATTTGCATGTTTGTCATAGCAAAACATCATAATATTGCCCTTTTTCTGTCAAAGACAACCTGCCACCCATTAGCATTTTAATTTATTTTAACCTTCTTGTCTACAATTGATGTAATACGATGTGATCATGTACCCAAATTTGGGGGGGGTCCAGCACAAGCCAAACTTTCTCTCCCCTGCTTGTTTCATTAGATATATGTATCCAGCCTATGGTCCCCAATAATGGTATCCTTTTACAAAGCTGATCAAGGTGTGGGCCCTATTGATTATGCACCACATTATTCTTGTTACTTTGTGTTATCCCAGAAAGGATCACATTTTCAATTATTCATAATCTAGACAATGCGGGTCTCGAACCACAAAGGTCCCCGCCTGTCGCGATAGAAATGGAGGAAATATACTTTTAAGATCACAGGATTTTAAGTTATTTGACCTTCTCTGACCTACTTGACCTTGAAATGACCTTCACAATTTGGTTTAGAAATGTTGACCACATCCCCAAAGTTTCATGACCTACCACACTGTTGAGTTAGTTGACCTTGAATACCCCCACGACCTTGAAATGACCTTCAAATTTCGGCAATGAATCGTACTACACCCATCAGTTTTCATGACCATACTACCATGTGTATGGATTTGACCTTGGATGACCCCAATGACCTTGAAATGACCATCAAATTTTTGTTAGCACTGAATGTTGCCCACACCCACCAGTTTCATCAATCCTATCCTACCACATACTTAGTGATTTGACCTTGAGACCCCACATGAACCTTTAAATGACCTTCAAATTTTTCAGCACTAAATGTTGACCACACCCACCAATTTTCATCATCCTACCACATTGACAGGGCTATAAGCAATTTAATTCCATTTGATCTTGAATGAACCCCCCCGCATGACCTTGAATGACCTTCATAAATTTTCGGCACGGATGTCGACCACAACCCGAAGTTCATCATCAGCTACCTAACCACATTTTACAAGGGTTATAGCAATATTAATCACATTTGAACCTTGAATGACCCCGCATGAACTTTAAATGACCTTCAAATTTGTGTTCTGGCACTGGATGTTGACCACACCCCCCAAGTCTCATCATCCTACCACAATTGCCAAGGCTTATAGAATTTAATCCCATTTTTGACCGCATTTGACCTTTGACCCATGCCACATGCCCCACCTTCCAACTCCTCCACCGTCTACTTGGGTGCCAATCTATGGTGCGAAAGATGGGCACCCATACTAGCTTAAAAATCAAACGATATCGTGTTTTCAAGGCTTATATCTCTATTTTTGGAACCAAATTTGACCCTATGTTTTGACCATCTTTGACCTTTGAACCCATGCCACATGACCCACCTCCGAACTCATCACCGTCTACTTGGGTAACATCTATGTTGCGAAGATGGACACCCATACTTGCTTAGATCAAAATATATCGTGTTTACAAGGCTCATAACAAGATATCCTATTTTTGACCATTTACCCTATTTGTGACGTATATTGACCTTTGACCTATGTCACCTGACCCAATTTACACCCAGCACGTACTTGAGATGCATCTATGTTTCGAAGATGGACACCCACACTTGCCTTAGATCCCGAGATATTGCTTGGGACACACACACACCATCACACACCACTGACGCAGGGCATATCTATAGACCCCTTTGCCAACTAAAGTTAGCGGGGGACCAATAACAGAGTCACTTCTGGAACCCCTGTAGCTATGATAGTTGCCTGCATGTAAGGATTCCTTACGATATATTCAACGACTCAACGTAACTCCTTGTACAGGAGCATACCGTTGTTGATTCATTATCACCCAAAGATGAATATTCAATTAGCGCGTCACACATGGCGCAGTGTTTATGTGGTATGAACTCTGAGTACGCGCAAGTGCACCAGGTGCAAATTGCAAAGCAACAACATGCCAAAACTATAGTTTTGCTTAGATTTTACCTATAATTATTATTGAGAAAGATTTCTATCTAACTGGGAACATTTTAGTATTATAGTGAGATAATTACTCCTCTGTACCGTATTAATAAGTTTTCAAAAGGATTTCGTAACAGAGTGGTTCATCACAATCAACAACTCTGCATCCGATGCATCCATGTATTTTTTTTATCCTGCTGAAGACAGCTAAAGCCACCCTCGCGCAATAAAATTCGTGGACGCATGGATGCCTCATTGTTATTTATGATGCCACTCTGTACCATGTTTGAATCCTAAATGGCAAAGGGTTTTGTGAATTGACCCGTTGACCAACGCACTGTTTACCACCGATTGCAGCTTACCTGACGTCAATTAGAAAAAATTTGACCTCGGTTTTCCCCCTATTCTACCTCTAAAACCGGCTCCTTTTCCCCAAGGCTACCTGAACCCCCTTCCTTCATGATGTCTTCGCCCGACGTAAACTCAGCTTCAACATCTCGTCTTGTGGGTTCCCCGGGAAGAAATGGTGTGCACTACATCTGGCCTGCATGACAAGAATTAAAAAACATCCAACATGTAAGCAAGTTGAGTGTCGTTTTCCCCCTTGCTGACTATGCAAATTATTTTTTAGGTTTCATAGCGGTCAAAATTGTTCCACGAATGGTGTTGAATTTCTCCCTCTACAGTCACCTGGACCATTTATGAAAATCAGGACTTCACAACCTTACATGTATAATAAAATTCATGCTTTTTATGCACAATTATGTTGCACAGAGCGTAGTATTTTCAATGAATGAATCAAGATTAACGGTGGTTCTTTACAGATAACTTCAGGATGGTCTTCAGAAATTGACAATTGTCTCCAAGTTGAGACTTCTGTGCACTACGCACACTTGTAAACATGTCTGTGAAGATTATTGCCATTCCATCCTTGTATTTGGGGATTTAAAATGTCAGTGAATAAACCCAAACAAGAAATTATTGATATTTACAAAAATTAAATAAACCTAGCTATAATCTTCAGGGGGGAAATATGCCATGACAGTGAAAGGGGTGAGGATTTTTAGGATGGGAGTATAAATTGTCTGTACTGCAGCATAGATACACTATACCAGCATTTCCAACTATGACACGCAAGTCACAGTGTTCCTATATTTAAAAATTCCCAGTCTAAGCTACCTTTGCTTAACTTTCCACGAATACTTTGCTTTCACAAGCTGTAGGGGATGTATGCCAAGAGAGCAAAGGGGGATTTTTTGGATGGTAGTACAAATTGTCTACACTGCAGCATATGAAAGAGCAAAATACACTATGCCAGCATTTTCAACTATGACATGCGAGTCACAGTGTCTCTAAATTTTAAAATTCCCAGTCTAAAATACCTTTGTGTAACTATCCAAGAATACTTACGCTTTCACCATCTTTCGGGGAAATATGCCAGCAAAGGGGGATTTTTTGGATGGTAGTACAAATTGTCTACACTGCAGCATATGAAGGGGCAAAATACACTATGCCAGCATTTCCAACTACGAAATGTGGGTCACAGTGTTACTACATTTTAAAATTCCCAGTCTAAACTACAGTTTGCGAAACTTTCCAAGAATACTTACGCTTTAAAACAGGGATCCCCTGATGATAAGGTCATTTCTATTTTTACCTGCAAAGACAAAGAATGTAAAACAAATATGAGTTACTCTAGACCCAACCAACAGATGGATGATGCAAGAAGAATTGAGGGAGGAGGGAGGGGGGGGCAATGGGCAAGTGATTCATGCAATAGTACTATGGAATTAAGACTCTGTTAAGAATGTCTAGTCTTCTTACATGGTGTATTAGATGGCCAAGCTCAAGACCAAATCTAGGGCCCAGAAAAGGCCATCTTAAAAGACCCAAAAGGAAGCCCTAGGCAACAAAATGTCTTAGGACTGTTTTAAGACCAGAGTGCTTTGAACCAACCCCATAATGCATTGCAACATGCCTATACTGTACTGTACTAAACACATGTCTGTACTTAGGAACAAAAAGTGTTCAAAAAGTTTAAAGGTGTATTTTGTGATTCTAGCGCCTACTGTTTTGTTCATGGTTCACTAAAAAGGTTATTAACATAATTTAAGTTGATTCTTACAATACATATTGATGTTATGAGCAAATGTTTGTATCAAGCTGCCCCATACGGCACTGTTTTAATTTCTGTGCATTTATGGCTGTGGATCACGAAATGTCCCTTTAAGGACCACAAAACATTTCATGATCATGATAAAAAGGCCTAAGTACTAACATTCTGTGTGCTAAAATGAGTGTATAAGTCAGGGTTTTATGGGTTAAGAATAGGATTTTTGTGGGTTCACATGACCTTATTGAGGTGAATAGTGCATTGTGGAATACACAGTTGTTTGAACGTCTCATTTATTCTGATAAAGTAGTAGTAGTAGTAGTAAAACCAAAGTTTTAAATCCGGTTTTGTCCCCGCAACCGGGGGTGGCCGGATTCACCTCATCCTTCCTCAGCACTTGCCCATACCATCTTACACCATTCGCCTTCGCCAGTCAGTCAGCCGCCTCTTCCAAACCCAACATCTGCATCAAATCCTCAGTCTTCTTCCTATCCATCAATTTCACACCACACCACACATTGCCCTCACCATTGCTCTCTCTGTCCTTCTCAAAATCCCCATCTCATTTTCACTCAGGCACCATGTCTCAATCCCATACAGCATCACTGATCTCTCACAACTCTTGTACACCATCCCTTTCATCTTCAAAGGAAATCTTCTCCCATGTAACAATTCTCCACATTCTCTAAACTTCACCCACCCATGCCTTATTCTGGCTGTCACAGCTGCCTCACATCCACCACCTGCACTAACCCTATCCCCTAGGTATGTGAACTCCTTCACAGTTTCCACCTCGTCACACAACTTTTCCACCTCCTTCCCCACTCCCTCAACAAAAACGAGAATAAAAAAAAAAAAAAACGCCGACACACTTTTGACAACTATTTTGGATAATTTATTCTACTAACTACACCCTGTGCAAATTTGATGAAATTTCATTGCAGGCAAATATGATTTTTCATAAAAATCTAGTTTTACACGTCTTTCTATGAGAAATACGCATATAGAGGGCGCTATAACATACAAATCATGACCTTTGGAGGTCTATTTGGCAAGATTCCCGCAATGGATTTTTCTGAATGTTACATACGTAATAGCTCTTGCATGTCTCTACTTATATCAGTTGTCAAAATTGTGACGCCATTGCTTAAAGGTGCTTGTTCCGATTTTTGTCTATCATGTTCTCTACTTGATGTGAGAGCCTGATACCTGTACACAATGACCTTCAAGTACCGTGGGAAATAAACTTGCGGTTTTAATGCTAGACGCGATAATGAATAGTGAAAAGCTCTATTCACTACTGTGCTAATATTGATGGTTAACCATTAAAACGCTAGTTTTTTATCTGTATCTTGAGAAAGAAATGGATTTGAAAGCTAAAATTTCAGGACGACAATGAGAAAAATACGGCCTTTCATCTGACATAAAAATTGATACTACTTCCGGGTAAATCAGGGGGTCCCAAAGACGATCGGAACAAGCACCTTTAAAATGGCTCTAAAAATAAAAGAGACAATTTGCGTGGGGTCAAACAGCTGTGAATACACTCAATACACTCTCTGCTTTAATTAAGACAAAGACCATGCTTTTAGCTCTTCAATGTTGGTGATCTAATTGTATAATTGTGGACCAAAATAAATTTCACTTGTGATATTACAAGAGTGCAACATCAGACGGTACAATGGCCACACACACCTGACTTGGAACATAATACAAAAGCTAAATCATTACCACACTTAAAATGCATACCTCCTTGATTATTCACTTCTTACATGGCAATTAAGTCTCGACTTTCAAGAGTTAATTAACTTGGTGCTACTTGATCCACCTATTTTGTAAATTTGATATTCTAATAGTGTGTCTCATGTCCTTCACTTAAGGGTTCCAGAAGGGTGTTTTAGTGGCATCTATGATTACCTATTATACTGAAAACTAAGAGTAGCACCGATATAAAACACATTCCTTCATGAAGTGCTTCTAACCACACTAAACATTAATTTGGAAAAGTCTTTTTTTGAAAAAAAAGGTATTTTGGAAGTTACTCTATGAATTTAATTCTTTAAAACATGAGTTATGCTTACAGTGCATTATAAAGGTGATAGGTAGTTTCCATTAGATGGCTTTCTTGTTAAGTTATTAGATTGAAATCAGTATAATTATAAAACATCATAATGTTCAAACATTTGATTTGGTTAATAATAACATATATACCCCTCCCACATACCCCTCCTCACACACTGCATATTATCTCCAAGTGTGCCCCCCCCCTTGACATTTCAGAATCCACCATTTATTTAGCTGTTATATACTTAAAATAGTTACTTGACTTTCACTAAAAGGTTCATGTGAAGCAGTTTGTCTTTCTCGCCTCTCTTCTTACTATTATTTCCATCAACGATTTGCAACAAAATTCAATAGAGGTATTTTTGTCTCCATTATCACTGTATGATAAAACACACAAATTGAGTTTTCCTAGACAAAAATAATTCAACAAATGAAGATATGTGATAATGGAATACACAAAAATAGATGGTCTGGAATGATGGGTGCCTTCTCATAAGTGTTCACTCACTCTCTGTCTCTCTCTCTTCTCTTTCACACACTCTTTTTCTCTCTCTCACTCCCTCTTCCTCTCTCTCACTCCCTCTTCTCTCTCACTCCCTCTCCAACAAAATACATCTCTATATCTAATCAAACAATGGTTATATGAGCATTCTTTTATATCAATCTCCCCAATTCAAACCAAATTAAACCAAACTAAACCAAGCAAATTCAACAAAACAAAATAAATCCAATTTATTCCAAACCAAAGTAATCCAGACTTAAACCAAATCAAAACCCAAGTACACCAATTTGCTCATATCAAACTGATCCAACCCAAATTAAACCAAATCGAACTAATCCAAACTACTCGCTCATCTACAGATCCAGCTCATCTTCTCATACCATCAACTAACAGGTGCTGTTGCAGGGCCTTCTCTCTAGAACAATATCCCTGGTCATGTTTGTGAGTCAATCAATATCAATATTCAAGACATATTTATATCCTCAGTAATTTTCATGCTTTTGTGTATTGTATTTGTTTATGTATTTATCTTGTAGCTTCTTGTGTGTATGTGCTATGATCGTTTTGGGATTGGTGCTATATAAATTTGGCTTATGTCGTGTCATGTCATGCCATACATGTCATGTCATGTCATCCAATCTAACCTAAACCAAACCAGTCACACCAAACCAAAGTAAACCAAACCAATATACCAACATCACAGCAAGATTCTTCCCTTCAGTGGACATCATACGACAACATGTAGTAAACACTGAGGGTGCACCTGATGTGATCATGTAGTACCTACTTAGGTACTTCATGCAATAAAGGTTGTTCGTTAAGAGCACAGCCTATGGTATATTTTGAAGACATCTCTCTGGTCCCTATTAGGTACACATTAGTCTCCTATAGTACTCTATAATGATATTGTCACCCACATCACATACTGTCTTATCTGTACTATGGAATTAAACATTACAATTTACTTTTTAATTTTGCATTATGAAGAAAACATTCTGAAGTTTAAGTTTTTAACCTTGCTGTGTTTTGAAAGTGCAATTGTATTCTTGATATAAAGCTACAAAGTCATAAAGTCTGTATGTGAAATGCAAAAAAGTTGTATTTTCACATACGATGCTAATTTCACCGTTATAACTTATATTTCAATGCGTTCAGATAGATCTGTATGTGAAACACGTCATGTTCACGCACGAGGCAGATACGACGCACACAGATCTGTATGTGAAAAGCGTAAACGGCTTGTTTTACGAACAGCGATAATTATACGCCTATTGAAATTGCGTGTAAATGAAACATACAACAGTATGTGAAAATGTGATATGCAGTTTTGAGCTTATTGATCAAAATTCTTAATTAATATCTAACTAATTAGGTCACTTTCAAGATTGTAACTTTGTGCATGTATAGACCATAACATTATAAGTACATATGCCAAATATCTCAAAAAGTCAAAAATGTCAGATAAGACATGTATGTGATGTGGGCCACGATATGTAGGTGCTCTGTGTGAAGAGTACAAAGAGTATCTATCACACAGAGCCTCTGTATGGTAACATTCCAGTACCTACATGTTTAACATCACTACAGGTCCCACTTTAGGAACAGTTACGTTAAGCATGTCTTTAATTCAATTTAATTTAATTTAATTGTCTGATTTTTTAAAGCTGCTAGACATCAGAATGAAGATAAAAGGTCTTCATAAATTAATTGTTTTCCCTCCGTGAAAGCTTTTTGCTTTGAAGCAGTTTGCTGCAGAGCACACTTCAACTAAATGAAACAGAAAACACAGGAGCAGACTGAATTAATGATTTGAAGGTAAATGTACCATATACAATGATGCATAAACTATATACAATTACGAGCACATCAGGATGTATACCATTATCACCCTACCCAAAGCAATTCTAAATTTTGTTCAGCCCTACAAACTAAAACCTCACATAACCTCATTTCACCCTTAAGGTAAGCGTGAAATGTCTCACCTCTCCATGTCTGGCCCCCTCTGCACCTGCCCATGTGATCATCACACAATCATATCTACTGTAGATAACCAGTTATGCCTACAACCTTAACTATCCTGTTACCTTGTCTGTTTCTAAGGGTTTGCCTTTCACAACTGAAATCACTACAAAGGGTTTCATAGCACAATGACATAGTTTGCTGAAATTTACTTTAGTGTCTCAAATAAACAAAAAATCTGGAAAATGGCAAGTGTGTCTTAGATGAAATCAAAAAAAAATTGTATCAACTGTGCTTGTAATTTTTTATATTCGGAGGAACTTAAAGCTGGCATCGTAAGTGCTTGGTTCCATGGAACAAACTGCAAATATTCTAATTAGACAGGGATCATATTCACAAAGCACACTTACACTTAGTGTTAAATTACACTTAAGGAGTTCCCTTAAATTAAGGAAAACACCTAAGTGAAATCCTCAACTATTGCTCATTTTTTGCTCTGGTACAGTGTGATATTTTGACCATTTTAAGTATTGTCATGCTCCTTACTTGAAACAATTTTTATAGCAAAAATACTTATTCATAAAATTTGATCCTTATTCTGGCACAATGTCAGTTTTTACCTTTGTTTGGAAGCAACTGAATTATAAATTAGTTTGAGAAAACTTGTGTCATTTAAGGGCAACTTTTAAGGGACCTATGAGGTCCCTTAAAAGTTGCCCTTAAATACTGGAGTGTTAAGGGACTTGCTTTCAAAGTTAAGTGAAATACTAAAAAAAATCTCTTAGCAATGTTGCACTTAAGTGTGCTTTGTGAATACGACCAGAGGGTTCACTGATACCAGTTAAAATATTCCTGGCAGGAGTCTTGCTACTCCTCTGTACATCATGTTGTTGTATGTTTGATCAAGAAAGGGGGTCTATTGGTGATTTAACTTTTGATAGGTCTGGTTAACACAAATCCTTGTAAATATTTACACTATTTTTGCAACATGCCTCTGTACTGGTCTAATCATGGCCATGGTTTTTGTTTATGCCCTTAACTTGCCCAAAGTTGGTTAATGTTGACATTATCTAGAAGTTTCTAGGGCCTGGATGTCTGAAGTGGGTGTTATAGTATTTTTAACTTATGGAATATACAAACAAACAAACACCCAAGGGAAGCACAGAGCTGTTTAAGGCAAAAGCATGTTAATCTACTTGTGGCAATGTCCACTTGATGTCGCAGGAATTCTGTCACTGTATTCTTCTAGAATTTGAGAATTTACACTAAGATGCTCCAAATGCAAGAGAAGATTGTGCTGAATTCCCACAATTTAATACGCGCTAGCAATGAAAATGCCACACAGTTCATAATATATTGAAAAAAAAAAGGTCCTGTACAGAAGCACAACCTGCAGTATCGCAACAGTGCATGGCGCAAGTTTAGAATCAAATAACTTTTTTATCACACAGGCAATAGACGTAAATGAGCCTGATAAGTGTTGAGGAAATATATGTAAAATAAACTACATCAGAATAAATCCTATTGCCGGTCAGAATATGTCTGAATAAGAGTCAAGAAAATGTTTGTTTTTTTTGCGGGAGAGGTGTACACTGAAATAGGGATGTCTCGATGTAAATGACACTCGATGGTTCTGTGTACGAATTGAATAGCTATGGGAAGTCAGTGAAATCTTCTCTTACACTGGACCATTATTTTTTTTTTTTTTTTTTTTTCCGTATTTTATGAAGTTTGGGAGAGTACGGCATAAGGCCCGAGTCATCTCAAAGCTATCTGACGTGGACGGCAGCATAATAACTTCTAAATTTCAAAGGTGGCTCGAGAAGGGAAGAACTTGAGGCAAACCCAGCAGATTTTAGTTCATAGTCCAATACCTTCTTGACCCCGACAGCGCTAGCAATGAAAATGCCACACAGTTCATAATATATTGAAAAAAAAAGGTCCTGTACAGAAGCACAACCTGCAGTATCGCAACAGTGCATGGCGCAAGTTTAGAATCAAATAACTTTTTTATCACACAGGCAATAGACGTAAATGAGCCTGATAAGTGTTGAGGAAATATATGTAAAATAAACTACATCAGAATAAATCCTATTGCCGGTCAGAATATGTCTGAATAAGAGTCAAGAAAATGTTTGTTTTTTTTGCGGGAGAGGTGTACACTGAAATAGGGATGTCTCGATGTAAATGACACTCGATGGTTCTGTGTACGAATTGAATAGCTATGGGAAGTCAGTGAAATCTTCTCTTACACTGGACCATTAGGAAGGTTTGGATGCAATATGCGATACATATTGTACATAAAATATGGAATTCTTTGGTTGATCAATCTATGAACAAAGAATTCCACATTCCAAATACACGCACATGCCTCACGCATGCCATAGCTATATGGGAAGTCAGTGAAACCTTCTCTTAGCTGGACCATTAGGAAGGTTTGGATGCAATATGCAATACATGTACTTGAGGGCACATGTGGTCCAGAGGATACAACAACCGACTCATGACCCAAAGGTCCTGGGTTTGAATCCCGCTGAGGCCAATGTGTTGTGCACTTGGGCAAGGCACTTTACCTCGCTTGCCCCTCTCTACCCAGCTGTAAAATGGGGAGCTGTTAGGAATATTTCCATTGAGCACCGCCCAAAGGTATGAGTATGCCTTGGGCATCTGTAAGGCAGCTGACATATTCTAGTGGCAGCGGAATAAATGTTAAGTGCTTTGATACATTGTGAAAGGCGCTATATAAATGTCGACATTTATTTTATTTACATAAAACATGGAATTCTTCAGGTTGATTAATCCATGAACAAGAGATCTCCACATTCCAAGTACAAGCATATGCCTCGCACATGCCATTTAAATCTCCCTATACTCTGTAAACCTAAAGTACAACATAATCAAACTCCCACACAAGTCTCACAAGGAATGGCTGGTATATGTTGACTTATATGACCAGTATTTTGTGTATCAGTGTAAGAGATTTGTTTTGTTCATATAGCATGCGCTGTGTCTTAAACGTGCGCGATTTAGACTGCGCCCAAGAGTGTATAAGCATGTTTTGTAGTAAAGCGCGATAATGTTGTGCAGCGCATCGATTAATTTACTTTGTACTTCGAAGTTTAAGAAGTATAGTGTCTTAACTGTTTCTTACACTATCATTTCCCTTGGCCACCTCACTCACCTTTACTATACTGTTATCCTGCCGGTTTCTGGAGTCATAACCTTCTAGGAGGTAGCTCTTTGTGTTTCCAGAGCCTGCATACTCTGCTAAATTGATATCTACAAAGCCATATTTGGTGTAAGATTTGCCTCCCTTGATTTCCTGCAAGCAAAGATAAACAAGAGAAGATGACATTTAAATAACATAGATATAGGTCAAAGAATCAATAAGATAACAATTTGCCCACATCCTCCATGTTATGTTCTTTCTAGTATGAGATTTCACAATTTGATGATCTTGGTTTTAATGATAGGGAAATGCCCCATTAAACCAAAAGTGAACAATTCCCATGGAAAAGTGACCCAAAACAGTTAGTGACCACATCCTCAATGACAAACTGCAACAACAATGTCCCAGTTTCCAGACATCAAGAAACCTGTAATTTTTATGTTACCACTGGGTTTAACGTGTGATTACAATGAAAACTTTTAAAATGTAATATAATATCAAGCAATATTTTCTCATTTAAAATCAGCTGGCAGTTTGGATTCTGCATTGCTGTGCCTATTTTTTAATACTTGTGTTTTGCTAGGTTTGGCTGCCATGTCAGGGCTGTAAAAAATGCAAAATTTCCCGGGAATATGATCAAAATTTCCCTCTAAGATAGTAACATTTCCCTCCAAGATTTCAAAATTTCCCTTTAATTCTTATGTATTTCTTTATTTTAAGGTCAAAAATTTCCCTCCAAATAGCAAAATTTCTCGGGAATGACATTCCCAAATTCCCCACTTTTTCCAGGCATGGCCATGATCTCCACCACTTCTAACAGAGACATGGCAAAGAGATGACTTCCATGTTACAATGGCGTAGCCAGAGGGGGACAGAAAACCGTGCCCCTCCCCATGTTGAGATGAGCCTGTCGGTTCACTTGAAGAATTCAGGTCATGGAGCTTGCAGGTCAGATTGCCAGCAAAGTATACGTTAAAGTTCAATGGTCAGCGTGCAACAAGTAAATTTCACAAAATCATGAAGAATTAGCCCTCAGAAGATATTTAAAGCATATAAACCCAATCTTTTCTGGGGCTTCACTCCTGGAGGTATCGCCCCTGGACCCCTAACAGGGCTAAGGTGGGCCCCTGGACCTCACCCGTTTTCTGACGGTTCAAATGCAAAACTGGCCCCCTTCCAATATCAAAATCCTATCTACACCACTGATGTTACAGCATCACTATACACGTCTCCGTTATCACAGCTGACTGTAAACTTCTGCGTTAATCAGACTACTACCTCTCACTGGTCCCCAGTCTAATCACGGTCCGATTAGCTATCAGCATGGACTAACACATCCCCGGAACACATCACTATCACCCCAACCACCACCCACCCACTCATTCCTAACAGCCTTTTAATCAAACACTCACATAACAGATCACAAAAATCGCATCTGATACGTAATCACTGCATACACACTATCACCACGGGAACAGGTTGGCTTGCTCAAGCGCCATCCATGCAAAGGCATGTTGATGTGAATTTCTATGCCGGAATTGATAGGTGTGTAAAGAGGTCTTGTTATTATGTGTTTTCTTGATGACAATGAGAAAAAAATACAGCCTTTCATTTGATATCAAAATTGATACTACTTCTGGGTAAATCGGGGTGTTCCACAAACGATCGGAACACGCACCTTAGAAGAGTAAAATTGAGATTGTAGTTGTTAGCTGGTGTGATACTTATCTTAGGAAACAATGCATTTAAACAGAAGCAGAAGTTTTTACAAGCACTTGCCTATTATAAGAACCCCAAATTACAGAGTTTTTAAAATATTATCTGCGAAACCAAATAGATTGCTACAAACTGAAATAAAAATTTACAATCCTTATCTCCATGGAAACAATCTTTATTCAGCAGGTAACAATGAGCTCAACCCATACAGCAACACAAGCATTACATGTTTCTATTCTTCCATTATCACAGCCACCATCTGCGCTACATTTTCACCGAGTGATCAATTTATTGATCGGCCCCGTGTATAAATCACATTACAGCAAAACGATGCCATGTACCTCAGCAACAGGCCTTGCTTGCTTGCTCGCCAGGTGCTTGTGTGTAGGGATCGTTATATTATGGCCTTCCCCTCCCTCGATCAATACAACGATAATGATCTTACACACTGAAAGAACACGCTACACAGAATTTTCATCTTCTGTGTCCAATTTCATGCCTCATAATCTAAATTTATGATATGGGCTTACTTTCAGATTCACAACATAAATTGGACATCTTTGCAATTAAAGGTACCCTATAATTCCATGGTTTTTTTTTGTTGGAAAGGTCATTGCCAACATACCTTGATTCAAAAATATCATTTAACTTGACAAACTATTTTTATATGAGCAGTAATTGTCTTTATTGTAGTCCATAAGGTACTATACAAATCATTTTTGTTAACCACAAGCAATCCATACTTTAGCTACTAGCCAGTAGAAAGAAATCAGCCAAAATCTTTTGCAGATGAGATGAGAAAAAACCAAGGGTTCTCATGGCACCAAAATCTCATGCTTGATGGTGTGAGTGATCCACACTCATGGGGATTTCTCTTTGCTGTTCACCCCTCCCCCCATTACTCTCAAATTTAAGCACATCTTGCAACACATACAATCCACACCCACAGTGAAATACAGAGATACCATCTAGTAAAATTAAGGGCCTGACTCTTTTTTATCCAATATAATTTAGCATGGATTGATATGTGAGGCAAAGCAGAGATAGCCGTGAGCTGCAAGCATTTGCCTAATTGAATGACATATAACAGAATAATAGGATTTCTTGATTGCGGCAGTCGGTATTTATCAGGGAGATGCAACGTAACCATCAGCACTGTTTGATGTACAAATTTAGAAAATAGATAAATTATGATTTATTTCAAATTTGGCTCCATTTTTACAGTGGTATGGCACTTTTGTTTTGAATTTACAGTAAAATGTTTATATAGATATTGTGAACATGTTAGAATGCAAAAGCCTCCAACAAATTTACTTTTAAATTGTAGGCTATAGGCTGAATTAGATCTTCCAAGGCTGTGATGTGAATAAAACATAACCACTGGCAAATACTTTTACAGTTATTTAACTAAAAGTCAAATTATAGAGATTTGTGTTTGTTTTTCTATTTTCACAAAGTGTAGCTCATATTTGGCAATTACCCCAAATCTACCAGTTCATCTAAGATAAGAAATACATGTGCACTGAATGTTTTCTTTTTAAATAACATGAAACATTTGGAATTCGGGAATACTTAATACTCTCCACAGATTTACACACAATGCTAATGGGTGCTCTAGATTTTTAGAAATTAAAATTTAAATATAACTACTAGGCATACTTATCTATTATTAAGAAAGACACCTTCAGAGCTTGTTCTATTTTTTATTCAATTTGTAACATATTAATGCTTTAGTTAAGCAAATGCTTTGAAGGTTGTAATAACAACCTAAAATATGATCAATTTTGGTATATTTAATTCATTTCAATTGTTTATTTAGTATACTATTTGGATATCTTCATTGTAAAAAGTCACCATTTGTGGTATGTGTAGGGTTGTTGTCGAGTAGGATTTTTATTGTCGACAATCGTCAAATTTCAAGATCCGACGTCGACAAGGTGTCGCCAAAAAGTCTAAACGATTTTACGTCACTAGGAGTTCGCCATGTTCCATGTTTGGCATTGTACACGACGCGAGTCACGCAACGTGTACTACTGTAAGCGCATGGGCCTATTGTAGTGAGTGAATGGAACAAAATTCAGCACCCTGAACATCGCATGACCGCCAGCAAAATAAGCTTTTATTCCAACCATATTGTCTTAAAATGATATGACATGAGTTAACGGTGCAAATCTTTACATTTTAACGTACAAAATATGTAAGATTTTGAGCTGAAAAATAAGTACCGCGGCCGTACCCTGCAACTTACGTTGTTGATATTCCACTCTTTTTCTTCCGTCGCATTTTGACATTATTCAGACTTGCGATTATTGCCGAAAGTCGGCTCGGCTCACGAGTCAGTCGGGAGTCACGTGCGACTTACGTCATAAGTAAAAGGGATTTCCAAAAGGGGTAGCGATATTTCGCGATTGCTCGGCCATGTTCGAGTGAGTTCGGCTACGTCATACGGGATTTCCCCGTCCTTAGCACACATGCGCAGTGGACGTGGTAACTGGGATTTGTTTTGCAAAAAAAGATGGCGACGCCGACGCACGACTTAAAAGATAGCTGAAAAAATATAGAAAATTGGTGAGGAAATCGCTAAATATCGGCGATGTTTAAGCTTATATAAGGTAATTTTATAACTAGATTTTTATCGACAGTCAGTCCATGCTTGTCGACAGCAAGAATAAATGCATGTCGCGACAATATTGTCGACAAAGCCTTGTCGACAACAACCCTAGGTATGTGATACAATATACAGAGGCAATTAGATAAATTTCCCCTTTTATTGTATGGAATCTTGTTAATGATAACAACTATTCACCATATCAATGAAAAATTTAACCTTCTCTGAATTTATTTTGAAAAACTTTGAATAATATTGGTATTTTGAACACAGGACATCCTGCACAAAATCAAAGACACTATCAATAAACAAATAAATGCAAAGAACATTGTTGATATTATTCGCAATTACTGCCACTGCCGCAATTAACCTTAGAACTTCAAATGTTAGTGACATTTCAAATATAGAGCTGCCGCAAGTACTTTTGATTGCTTACCGCATAATCAGTATGAAAAAATAACTAGATCAAAGTTAATTGGTGTACATTTACCTATGCGACACACTTTTAATAGCCACTTTAAGCTGTGAAATAGTTAATTAAAAAATAAAAATAATTTTCATTTCAAAATACTATCAATTTGACTTAATTTGGAAATTTGATCTCCCCAAATCAACTTTATGCTAATTGCGATCTCTTCTGGCAGCTTTCTAGTACTTTGAATGGACATGCCTTTTAGTCTTAGATACGGGAAGGGCAAAGGACAATTCATGTTGACATAGGCATTTGCTAGGTAGAAGCAAAGCAATTAGTTGGAGAATCTCTTGGGTTATTATTACCCTAGGCTATTAGCCCTGACGCATATATTGTCTGAGACTGCTTGGGCCATTTCCGTAGGATTGACCTATATGCAATATTTGTAAACACTAAACAGTATGGTTATGATATTCTTATTGATATTTTTCATAATGCAATATTTATGTCTGGATTGTTCATTTCAACATTGTTTCTTTATAGCTGAGTTTAAATGCTCATAGTACTCAAACCTTAAAGGTGCAACGAGAGATTTCACATATCAGGTGTCCCTAAAAAAATCAAAAGTTCTGATTTTTGCCCTGATGTAAAGCTTTCCATCAAAAATAACCCCATCTGAAAGGATTAAGCTGAGAAATGTTTCTTTGGTACAAAAATGTTGAATTTTCTAATTTCGTATAGAAGCAAATACAAAATTCAGCCTATGTTTATATTGAAATACAAGCAAATCAGAATCACCTTTTTTCTGTCTTTTAAGGCATTTCTGTAGCCACATACAAAGTAAGAAATCTATTGAGTGTCTAGCCTATGAAATTACTATTATGACACAATATTTGGGTGCCTCAAAAATCTCTCGTTGCACCTTTAACACTGAAAAAAAAATTGGTGGTTCTCAGCTTTCACACTCACTATATTCAAAGAATATCTGTGGGCTGCCAATCAGAAAAAAATATGCAAATGAGCTCATAATATGCAAATATACCATCAACAGTTTGCATGGGTAATACCTGTGTCCACAACTACCAACATACCTAGTGCCATCGAAATCGTACTTTGTATTCTGGTCTCATAGTGCACTTGAAGATGTGCCTTACACACAGGCCTGCGAAAACAATGAAAATCAAGCAGTATCTCCTATTCAGAGATACAATTTCCCAGAATTTCTTATGCATTTCTTTTTATGGAAAGGTGAACATTTCCCTCCTGATCCTGACAAATACCAGAATTTCCAGGGTAGCTTCACAATTAGCTATTTTTAGCATGCACTTCTGCATTTTTTCTTTCCTTTCTTTTATTCCTTCAAATCAAGAGTCCGATATTTATTTGTGATGTAGTGATGGTGTATAAGTGTGTGTGTGTGTGCATGTGTGCAGGCATGTAGGTCTGTTTGTGTATGTGTGTGTGCAAGTGTGTATGTGCATGTGTGAGGGTGCATGTGTGTGTGTGCATGCATGCACATTTGGGTATACATGCACATGTAAGCATGCATGCACATACACATAATGATTTACAATAAGAAATTTTGTTTTTTTGTTTGGGTGATTCAATGTACATAAAGGTTTCCTACGGTTTAGGGTTAAGGTTAAGGTTATACTTAACATTTTGAGATGCTTAATAATACACCAAGGTAAGACCAGAAAAGTGCACATCCTCACGCCCACACCCTTGCCACTACTCTGTAACAATCGCTAACCACTTCAGCAGATTTTGCTATTTTGGGTTACAAGCAATATAGAGACTTTTATTTCTTGGTTCTGGCTTTGCTCGATTGCATTTAGGATTTGAAGGACTTCCGTATTCATCAGGTTATATGCCAGGCGCAGCAAACCTCTGCAAATTTCAGTCGCTAGAGTCCGTGGTTACCAAATAAAATGTCAGTAGGAGAAAACTGTGCTACCTAAAGGTTACTTGTTAAATATTAACAAATCTCAGGCCAAATTAAATATCAGAAGCTACACACAGCCATGTGTTGTCTATCTGAAACCTTCCAACTACCACTCTATTACTGTCAGTCCAGAGGGTGTCTTAAACCAATCCCATAATGCATTGCAATGTGACTAGACTGCACTGTACTAAACCCATGACAGTACTTAGGGATGGAAAGTGTTCCAAGAGTTTAAGAACCACTAGACATTTCATGATCATGCTAAAAAGTACTAATTAATGCTTTGTGGGTTAAAATGAGTATAAAAGTCAGAGTTTTTATGTGTTAAAAATAGGATTTTTGTGGGATCACATGACCCTATTGAGGATAAATTTCCCAAAACTGGTGCATTGTGGGATTAACTCAGTACACCCTCTGCTGTCAGTGGTTTGGTACCATCCAAGTCATATCACATTTTCCTGCAAAATTTGACACCATACAGCTCCAACAGAGAGGAAAATCCAAGGTCTGCAGCTTTTACCACATCTTGATATTTTCAAATCTTGTTTCAGAGCGTGCAATTTTGAGATCTTTAAAAGCACTAATCTAACTTGTCTTCCTTCAGATTTAACTGTAAGGAATTATGTGGTAGGAAAATAATTGTAACTGACATCAAAGGAAATTATTTTCTGGCATGACGCTTTCAAGGCATAATCACTCTAGTTTGAAATCTTAACACTGCAATTATAGCAAGGAAGAACCTCTGTTAATGAAAAGTTTATTGACACTCAGCCAATGGCAAGCGTTATTGCAAATATCATATCGAGAGAGGACTAAACAAAAAACTAGGAAGTTAGTCCTCTCAGTCCAAGGCCACATTGTAGCAGTGTGCTACATTTTCAAGTCACTTTGAACCATTTGATAGAAGATAGAGATATAATTTCCCGACTAGTTGTATTCTATGGGTAAGTGTTGGGTGAGATGAACTGTGCTGGCTGCTAACAATGTCAATTACTCGGTCCAATGATGAGATCTTTATTTAAATTGCTAATTGCCGATGTGGGGTATGATTGGCCTTGTATCTATGATCTTCAAATCCAAATTGTTTGTTTAATTTTTGTATTATGAAATTATTGTATAATATTGTAGGCTCACTGAGGGGATACAAGATGCACAAGCACAAAATATCGCACGCCAACAAACCAAAGAGCTAGTGGAAAATGGTGATGTTAAAAGTTATCCATGCAAAATGCTGAAAAAGCCTGGAAACCTCCTTTACCTCAGGTAAGCCTGGGAAGCCCAGAGAGAACCCTTTTGAAAGATGAGTCGGCTTTTTTTCTTCAAAAAATGCTATATGGGTTCTTGGTACATCCATGTGATACTGTCAAAACCGGCTTTCCCTTTGCAGTCTGTTGCTGTACTATTTAATTCACTAAGCAATATGGCACATTTTTTGAAGAGCCGCCCCCAATTTTCAAAATTGATTTTGTGCACAGTTAGTTGGTAATTGTCTTGGAAACTATATCTGCCAACGAGAATGCTAAAAAAATGCGTATTTATCACAAATAACGATTTGGGACCCCAGATTGGACTTAACGGCAGCGCTGGAAATGCTAGGTTAGTCCGTCCAGGATGAAATAGTGCCACCGAGAAAATAACCTCTAAATTATTGCCCGAAACTCTAAAACAACTAATGGTGGAGCTGTAGACCGTACATGGCGCTATTCCGGCTATTCCAGAATTGAACGGCCGTTTCCAGCAGCCGTTGAATTTATTATCGGGGATCGCCGATAATAATTATTCTTAGTACAAAATGCCTTCGTTTGTGACAACATAGACATTTTCGAGCTTCACCATGTCACAGGATAGTGTACTACCCAGTTACCAATGCAACGGTGTAAAATCTCCAAATTTTTGAAAAATTGGGGTGCCCTTCAAAAAATGTGATAATATTGCTTTAAGGTGTTGCCCAGAGAGTGTAATGAGCTTCATCCAACACTGCACCAGGTTTGGATGATCCCATAAAATTAGAGTCTCACACTTTCTGACTATTCATGCTCATTTTAGCCCACAAAGACTTGAAAGGGGGATGGCCCGATTTTAAGGATGAAGTTTCATCTTGATAGATTGTCATTCACCCCAAACCCCATTTAATTTCGCGACGAGTATTTAAATCCGTTTTATGCGAGAGCTAAAACGTGATTTTGTAAGGACCAATAGGAGCACCGTGTCAGTTTAATATGGGTCGACCAAAATGGGGCATATTTTCGAATCATTAACTTCCAACCAACCCCTTTGGCTCTAAGATTCACAGGGTAAATTGAGAAAAATAGTAGCTTTCTCTGATACCAAAATGTTGACCACTTCGGTAAAAATTGGGGCTTCTGGGGGACGAGGCATTAGCGATCGGGCCTGGACCTTTAATTAATTTTAGCACATGATTATGAAATTGTCTTGTGGTCTTTAAAACGTTTGAGCACTTTTATCCCCAAGTACGTGAATGTGTTTTATACAGTACAGTATGTATAGGCACATTGCAAGTGAATTATGGGGATTGGTTCAAAAACATCTTCGGGTTGCCATATTGGGGTACCCACATCATTGGACCTGCAAAGCCTGTGATCCCTAAGTAGGTGCAGTATAGCGACACAGCTATGCACCACCAAATGATCTTCGTGCATGATACTGCTTTGTGTTCACACCAACAAATGACACTTTCAACTTTTTTGATAATTTAGGTATAAACAGGACTATAGCACTTAAATTAACACAGGAAGCAGAAGTATTTCCGTAATTATCTGCACAGTAACCCACATTGACCATTATCTGCAGTCCAGCAGGTCAAATCTTCTTCAATCCATACCTTAATGAAATTAAAATGACCCTCAAATTTCAGACCAAAAAAAAAAAAATCTAAAAACCATATGCAACACTTCCAGGACACAAAAAATATCAAACCAGGTCCATATTTTTAATCACATAAAAAAAATTCTGAATACAGAGCAGTTTTGCTGTTTCACTTTTTAACTTATCCTATTATTTCACTAGCAATTCAATCCTTTAGAAATTACATTGTAACTTTTTTTTAACCAAAGTTCCTTTATTACTGTTATCTTCCAAAGGTATAATTATTCCATGTGTTTTAAACTTATTTGAATGTACATTTCAGGTGAATTGATTGCCCAAATAAACTTACAGGCTGACTCAGAATTTCCCAGGAGGGTGCCCTCAATTTCAAAAAATTGTATTTTTTGCATGTACATAATGCTGCCCATATACTAAACACTGTTTGAAATAGCTAAGCTCGAAATCGCAATCCTTCAACAGAAAATCGCCAACTTTGTTATGAATTTCCGGCTCCGGAAATTTAGTTTACACAGTATCCTATGGCATGTATACTACAATATAAATATTTACTGCAGGGAAACCAAAATCCAATACATCTCCAACTTTGGAATTGGCATTTATGGTACGTATATTTAGTTCTGGGTGACTATTTTCAATAAATACGCAAAATAATTATATTCAAAAATCTCTGAGTCAGCTTTTTAAAGCAAACAATAATAATAGCATTTTAATTAGGACAATGAAAAAATATTTTTATATGGGCCCACCAACTCAGATTTGGTGTTTGGAGATTTATTAAACAATGTGTATGCATGTTAAGAAAACAGCATGTTTTTGGCATAGTGAGACTAACTGACCATTACCTTGTAAAGGGATTAGCAGCGATAATGCGAGAAAATCGAAGAAAAATGTGGAATGCATTTTTTTAAAACTTATAAATTCAAAAAAAACACAAAAAATAAGAATCCAACAAAAAAAAGAGAAAAAAAACCCCCCCCCCCCCAAACACGGAGATTAAGTGTGTACAATGACATATAACTGCTTAATGTAGGAAAACAAACCACCAAAAGTGAAAAAAAATTAACGGATTTGAGGAAATTTCTATACAGTTCCCCAAATTAGACATGCAGCGACGGCGATCTTCAAAATCTGCACTAAACTGTCTGCTTGTAGTTTACACCAGTACAGAATAAACAAGATCAAAATATTGTGTTTGAGGTCAACTGTAATGATCATGGTACAAATATCATGCTGAAAATTCGTGATATTCACCGGGAAAGACATATTGATCTCAAGCCGGAATTTTGATACGCACGATAGAAATTACATAATACAATCAATAAATAGGACTTGTGTGTTAATACACGATTTCAAGCAACCACTTGCAGATTATGTTCGCTTATCCATGCAAGTAACAACAAAATATAAAACTATGAATTTGATGATTGTTTAGATGTTTCGGATTAGCAAATTATCGGATCTAATCCTTAACCCTAACGCGGCCGAGAGGTAATGAGAGGCAACGAAAACGTGGTACGGTCGGAAAAATGCCTTTTCGTTGCATTGGGCCGTCAACAACTATCTTTGGTCGCGCAAATGACTATCATGGCTCTCATTGCATAGGGCCGTTTCACGGAAATGACGCTAGCGAGTTTTCGTTGCATCTGGGCCGTATTCCGGAAAAATGACGCAGTTTTTTCGTGACATGGGCCGTCTTCGGAAAATGACGCTATGTGTTTCGTTGCATCTGGCCGTTATTGACTGGAAAATGATGCGATGCTGTTCACTGCATTTCGGATGTTTTGCCCGCAGAAGGCGCAATGCTTTTTCATCAGGCGGGTGAACTGTACAAAGCCCATAGACGGATTTCGATGGTGATAGCGCCACCATTTTCGCTAAGCTATTGGGTTAATTATGCCTAAGTATCAGACGTAAACCGGTGCCTGACGTAGCATAATAGCGCCACGCACGACTATGATGTAGCGAACTAGCGCCACTCCCGACTGGCGAACTATAAGCTGCAGATTTCATGCAGATCATGTGCAGTACGCATCCATTATGTATTTATTTATTTATTTATTACCATGTTTGTATTGCATTTTCACGCGATGTTTCTGTTGCATCTGGGACGTCTTTTCCGGTAAGATGGCGCAATGTTTTTCGTTGCATCTGGGCGGTCTTCGGATAAAATGCGCGATGTTTTTCGTTGAATTTGGGCCGTCTCCGGCGGAAAATGGCGCGATGTTTTTCGTTGATCTGGGCCGTTTATTGACTTTACGCTACTTTTCCTGTGCCGGGAAAAACGGGCCAGATGGAAAATGAAACGGCAAACTTTGGATCTGTTGCATCTGGGCCGTTAAAATAATAAATAGATTGCTTTCGTTGCATTTGGGCCGTGGGCCGGCAAAACGACCCGGTCGGGGTTAGGGTAATTACAGCAGGCCAATGCATTCTATAGTCTGATTCTACATACCTACAAAGAGCCCATTTTATTTTTTCATTAATTTTATCATCAAATTAATTTAAGAATCACAGGTGTTAAGATGAAATAGACACACAGCAGTCATTTTATTTTAATTCTACTTACAAAAATCAAATTCATTGACTTTCATGATGAACATAAAATGACCTCTGAGAATTCTATATGTATGCAAAATTCGCAGAATTTTTCCTGTCCGTTTGAGTTTCATCACCGCCTCCATCTAGTTGTAATGACATTATAATTACCATTGATATGCTATTTATCATGCCCTCTCGCCACCAGAAGAGTGTATTCAGGATTAGGTTGCAAGCAGGTCTAATTTTCTAGGGTCATATTCTCATACCCCTAATATTTGATGGCTTTACCACATGGGCTCCATAAGAAGAGATGACTGCTAAGTTTTATTTTTATTGTTAGAGGAATTATGCAATTCCTAAAGGTCAATGGCAATTACCGTGCCGAATTCCTCTACCTTGAGGGTGTTCATATTTTGGTTAGGTTTAAGTTTGATCTTTATAGAGCAATTCCTGATGTCTTGAATAGTAATTAGTGGGAAGTTGATAGACAATCAGTGAATTTTTGCAAATTTCTTCCAAAGCAAATCACTTCATGTTGGTCTTTGCAGTGCAGGCCTTTTTAGTTTTCAATTTCACATCACAACTTTATTTCATACGGTAACCATAAAAAAAAAATAAAAAAAACAAGGCGGTTTCGCGAACCACAAGTCTCGCCTGCTTTCGCGCTTAACTGTAAAGACAAAAAGCAGCACACCAGAGTTCAACTGTGCGAGTCCAGAGTTCCGCCAAAAAGTTGTGCAAGCAGATAACTCCAATTTTCTCAACTAGTTTTACTTCCCACTAATTCATTTGACACCACCCTAGGGGTCCAAACATTTCCAGTGTTAAGATATTAACTTGAAAGTTAAAACCCCCCCCGCCCCCACGAGCATAAGTCAGAAGTTTAGGAGTAGCACGCCCTGTTTGCATTATAGTATTCTCTTTCCTTCCGCTCTTTCACATTGACACCACCCCCGGGGTCACAACATTGTCCACTGTGGAGATATTAATCATGAGAAGTCCTCAAAAGAGCCATAACAAGACGTTTAGAGTAGCACCCCCGGGTTTTGCATTTGAATATTAATTCTATCCTCTCACTCTTTCATTTGACAACCACCCTAGGGGTCCAAACATTTTCTGTTGTGGCGAATTAATCTTGAAAAATCCCCCTACATGAGCACAAGTACGAGAAACTTTAGGAGTAGCACCCCCAGGTTTGGCATTAAGTATTCTTATTTCCTGCTCTTTCATTTGACCACCCCAGGGGTCACAACATTTTCCATTGTGGAGAATTAATCATGAAAAGTCATGCAAAACTCCCTAAAATTCACTAAATTTAGTAAAATATGAAAAATTATTCAATTTGCAACACTATTTCGAAAAAATCATGTTTCCACATTTGAAATTTGAGTGGACATACGAGGTTCAGAAAGCGTTAAATTGCCCAATTTTGGTATTCACAAGTTCCAAGCAATGTAAACAGGTTGGCAAGACCCAAAACATAGGAAATGACTAACGCTATTGATGTTAATACCTGTTGTGGTATACTCCCACCCCCTTATAAGTCTTATTGTTTTGTACACCACACATCACACACAGCCATATATGCCTGAATAAACACTGCGGACCTAATTTATTGTAGGTAAACAAACTCCTGAATCAATTCTTTTTGAAGGTGTATAATTCAGGTTAAAAACATCAAAACAATAAAAAAAATAAAAAAAATAAAAAAAATAAAAAAAATTATTGCAATTTTAAAATAATCAAGAATGCCCTTAACGTGGCCCCATGCATTTGCCACCTTAATGATATCACACAAAAGATGTCCCGGCATAATAGTCTCATGTAGCGAAGGAATTTTGATATATCCAATGTACCATTTAAGCGATACAGCAATTACAGCCTATTTAATTAGACAATTTATCAACAATGCCCCTTTATTGACCCATGTGCACTGTGACCGCAATTGTGATTCACACAAAAGATTACGGCATAGAGGTCTCATGTAGTAAAGGAAGTTTGCATATCCACATGTACCATTAGCGATACAGCAATTATGCATATTTAATAGATCAATTGTATCAAAAAATGCCCCTTTAATCGGCCCACATGCACTTTGACCCAATTATGATTGCACACCCAAAAGATGCACGGCCTAGTATTCATTCAAGTTGCGAAGGATTTTGCCCATCCGAAGGACCGTTTCAGAGATACAGTTAATTATGCATATGTAATTAGCAATTTGCATAGCTAAGCCCGCACATATCTCGCATGTTCAAATTGCAAGAAGATGCGCATCGTGATAGGCTTTCATGCAGTGAAGGTTCGAATTCCGTATCCGATGTACCGTCAAAAATTACAGCAATTCGCTGATTTTTGCATATTAATTAAGCTTCTTTGCATACTTGAATTTGCCCGAAATACGCCCGAATCTAATCAGTTCGAGAACTATCAAGCCCGCTCCTTTCCACCAAGTTCATCATATACGCCTTACGGAACTCCAGACAATTGTACACAGCCTTGCGGGAAAATTATCGTAAATTATCCAAATAGGTACTTAATTACCATATTTACGCCCAAAAATCTAATCAGGGCGAGAAATCATGGACCCGCTTCTTTCCACCAGTTACATCATCGAGCCCTTACGGAACTCCAGATAATCGTACACAAGCACTTGAACACGGACGCCGAGCAGACAGACAGCATGACAGACAGACAGAAAGACAGACGGACGGACGGACGTACGGACGGACGGACAGACAGGACGGACAGACGCACAGACGAAAAAGTGATTTCTAAGTCTCTGCTGAACAAGTTCAGGATGAGAATACAGTGTTGTTTCCAATGGTCCGTTACAATAGCACAAACAACATATTAATAAACAACGGGAACAATTGCAGATTCTATCTGTCAAATGTTAATATTTTTTTTTTATTTTAAATCGACCATTCAGAATAACATGTTGTTTCCAAAATGACGAATAAGGAAGGATGGAACTTTCTTGAAATATGCCAACCTCATATTATATTTCTAATAAAATACATGCATGTTATTCATGAAATATCTGACATGCAAGAAAAATGACAATTATTAAAAAGCAACAAAAACAAACAAACAAACAAAAAAACAAATAACATATAAATGAGCCATTGTATCTCTAAATTCCTTCACACAAGCTCCAGACAACTGATGGAAAAAATGAAAATTTATGACTCCATAAAATGGCAGCCATATCAAACAAATTACATGCCTATTATTTTTGGTCCATAGAAAAATGCAGCCAGTAATTGTCTTGGGTTTCCACCACCCACTGGTAATTAGCCTCAAGTTCACCAGGGGGTCCCTATAATGTGATGCAATGGTGTGTATGGGATGCCGCTCCCTGTGAAGTGATCTGTGAAGTGATTGGCGATAAATGTAATAGGGAAGTGTATTGTAAAGGATCATATTTCATGGTTAGTTCATTTTCATGATTTATTGAGTTGTGCAATTTAAAATATATTAGATTAGAGGTTAAAAAATACATTGTTCTCCAAATAAGTGTCCCCAAACCTAAAAGGTTAAATGTTGTTGTTATTATTTTTTGTTTATTTTTTGTTTTACTTAAAATAAAGAAATTATAGTCAATTATAAAACCATCTATATGTTCCGCAATTCACCAGCGCAGGCATCAGTTCGCTGTCTTCACAGCCCCGTTGATCTTTTACCAGAATAAGCGAGCCCAGTTCCAGGCTAGGTAAATAGTTTGCATACTGTGTTGACTACAATATTATTATTTGTTGTGGAACCACCAAAGCTGACATAAAATTTCTTCAAATTTATATTGTTATTCGTGCCTTATGTTTTTTTTTATTGATAGCAAAATTTAGACTTACTGAATATTCCAAAATACATATCAATGGGAAAAGTAGTAGGGCCTATTTTCATAAAAGTTGCAGCCAATGGGAACAATTGTTTTTTTAAATTTTACCAAAAGAAATTTACAAATTTACAAAATGTTAATGACAAGCATTAAAACTATCCTAAGTCTCAAAGAGACCACTTACATCACCAAATGTAACCTTATGGCAACAACATACCTTCTATTTATCAACTTGCACCTGCAAATCTTTTTTTTTTTGGGGGGATGATTTGTTAATCAATTCACACACCTTTAAGTTAATGTAAACTATTCTCTCAAATGAAATAAGATAACTACATGTCAAAACAAACAGGTACCTTTAAGCAATACTCCAAAAGTCTCAACAAATATTTCATTGCTATTATCACTAACATCCTTCCATTATTACGCGGGCAAAAGCACTCATCTTCATTTTAATAATATTTCACATGCTCCAAGACCCACACCCAGTTTCTCACAATTGGATGCGGGTGTAATATTCACGACGCTTGAACCCTCCTCGTGTCTTTGTACTCTGTATTCCCAATCACAACATTTACTACACGTGACATGACACATCTGCGACTTTTGACACATTATTTATCGAGAACTAGTCATTCATTTTCAGATAAAAAGCATGCACCAAACTTAACAAGACGAGTCCTTAAAAGGACAATCTTCTGCATTTTTAGTGGCACAATCTTGTGAAATGAAAAAACAATTGAGTTTTTATCACTATATTGTAATGAATACGAGGCAAGGCATCAATCATAATGATCAACCTTTATTGTGAACAAAACAGACATTCAGTTTATGTTACTTTTTCAGGGGAATACATCGGTCTTATTTTGAAGTAGAAATCACATTGCATTGAACACCAAGCTTCAGTTTACCATACTCCTTTTTTAAAGGGAACTTCTTATCTAGTGCAAAGGCCAGATCACTTTTGTGTAGTAATACCTGTCATACTTTCTGCACAAAAGTTTTGCCTGGTATTAAAAAACCCCACACATGAATATTAGTCTGCTTGATGAATTAGTTCCATGCCTCTTGCTTAAAATATACTACAAACAATGTAATTCTGTACCACAATTGGATATTATAACATTGGAAGTATTATTTTGGATATAATTGGCTATAGAAGTCTTCTACAGTTTAATTTGTCAAGCAAAATTTGCAATCTGACCCAACCCATCAGAAAAACTGTTACATAGCGACCTGTAGGTTAGGACGAGTCTCATTTAGTGCAAGCAGGGGATGTCACTACATAGTGGTGATAGTAGGGTATGTTATCACTGACCCATGCCATGTATGGAAATATGAGCCTCTTGAAGTCAACATGCAGTATCAGTAACAGCTGGACAAGTGGAAACCAATGTATGGGCTGTTTGCACACAATAAGAACTGTGAACCACTGCATGAGGGTTTGGTCAATTCCAGGATAATCTCTGCTGGCAGAAGAAACCTGCAAAATTATTTAAACTCAAAGTTAGCATAACCTAAGAACAGTTTCCACTAACTTAAAGAACATATCAGGGCCTGTATCTCTTCTCTTGATACACTGTCCCTAGACAACCCTACGGTATATGACCTGAGGACATCTCATCTGCCGTCTTCCCACCACTGGTTGTAAGCAACCCCTTTGCAAAGGCATAAAAAGATACAGTTGCTATTCACCCGAGACTAAGATTAAACTTTTTTTGCAGCATGATTTTTTTGTAAAATCCTAACCAGCCTAATTTTTGTACAATTTTTGAGATGCCAATTAGGAACAGGGTCATGTACACTCTACAGTAGCCCTGCGTTCAGATGTATGCATTGCAGTTTATCATACTAACTTCTTCCAAAGTCAAGCGCTATATGCGAACCATTTTTCTTTCCTGTGCAACTAATTTTATAATGCAGGTTCATTGATTTCACAAGAGTAACAGCAGAACGGTGTCTTATCTGTGTTGCGACATCCCGATCAAATGTCGGAAAACGTCTCATCTACCTAAGATGATGACCTAAGATGGACAAATGAGGATTCAATACATTACATCTGATCTAGCATTGTTCGTAGCTGTTACTCGGAAGGGTGAACGTCTTTGTTATCGCAAAAAAAAGTTGATTTGTGTGTTTAATCAGAGGAGGAATCAGTCTTTGAGAAGGGGGACAGGTCATCCAGTGAAGGGCTCTAGATGTGCACTCTAAGATGAACATGACATTGGTATAAAATACATTGCATTATGCCCTGCACATTGATTTTTGTTTCTTGTTTTTCCGGCCGGGTCGGAATTGGCTGCCGGGTCAATAATTCATTATTTTTGGGTAATAATTCATTATATTTTTTTTTTTTTTTTTTTTTTTTTGTAAATAATAGAATTCCTTTAAGTTTTTTCCTCTCTTAATCCATATGGGACTCAAATCAATCAGTGACAGCTCATCGTGTGATGCCCAGGCTCAATTTACACCGTATAGTTTGCAACTCCCATTTTTGGAAGTCAGGGTGATTAAGGTCATACAATTTTGTTGTCTGTGACATGCATGGGTCCTTTTGTAGAGCAGTGGTCAGTGGGTGGGATTTTGTATCAACTGTTTTCTGGTTTCAATCATAAAATTATTGGTGGATAGTTGTTGCAAAACTGAGGAAGGCCTTTTTCTGGGGGGGGGGGGTTAGGGGTAGGTGCAATTCATTTTGGGGGAGTCATAGCTGAATGATTGAACAGTGGTGGTGCAGAATTGTGGTATTTTTGTCTTTGAGGATTATGGTAGGAGGGGGGGGGGACTTGGGCAGGTTTTTTTCTCTAAATTTTTCGGGGGGGGGGGGGGGGGATAAAAATTTCAGTCCCTGTCTGTTGGCCCCACAATTTCTTTCAAAATAGGTGTCTTTTGATACACTTAAGTCTGGAGTAGGGAAAGGGGGTAATTCCTATGATTAAGCATGAAACATGAAGTATGCCTGTTTTTCTTTGCGAATCGTCAAACATAGGTGTAATGTCAATTGAAAAGGCGATAATGAATTGACACCCAAATAATGAATAATTGAAAAAATGAATTCTCACTCGTCGGCAAATTTTAAAATTCTCCAAACAAGAAACTAAAAATCAAGTATGCAGGGCCTTAACACCAGAAAAGCCCAAGGTATCGCATTTCTAAGGTTATTACATACTCCAGTATGTTGTGTATTGGCACAACCTGGAATAGAGGTTCCCTGACAAAATTAAAAGGCACAACATGATCGGCCAAAATGGGGGATATATTCGAACTTCCAGGAACAGCATGCAGGTAAATGTAAGATTAGAGCACAGACACTTTATTTGAAATTCCAGATGGAAGTGTGTTTGATCTGTTAGCAAGTCTGGTATGTGTATGCAGGTACCCTTTTGGCTTCATTGCTATTTGGATGGTTGCCACATCAACCAGCACTAAGGACAAGTTATTGATACTCCTAATACTCCACTCACAACCTCTATTCACTTTAACAAAAACATTGCATTGGTTTACCCATACAGATTACACTTCACACAGTCATGCATGAAATCGTTGGAAGAACAGGATTAGCTTGCATATTTGGGAACAGGTGAGATTAATCAGGGTTCCAACATAAAATATATTACTGAGTACGAAAAGGATGAGTGCCCTCAATTTTCCGGGGGGGGGGGGGGGGGGGGGGGGGCGTGCAAGTGGTTATGAATGGAAACCACATTTCCTTTAAGTTAGCTTTGGTTAGGAGTATTTAGCAGATAGGTTTGCTTTCGGGGGAGGTCTGCTTATCTGTTGACCGGAGAGTCTCATGAACGGCTCTTTTCACAGCCACCTTTACCTATGTTAGCAGATAAGCAATGACTACTTGTTCTCTGTTGACGGAGGCAGTCTTCAGTGCACGCTCTTTTACAGCCACCTTTTACATCATTTTAGCCGATAAGCAATGACTACTGGTTCTATGTTGACGGAGGCAGTCTTCAGTGAACGGCTCTTTTCACAGCCACCTTTACTCTATTTTAGCAGATAAGCAAGGTCAGCTTGTTTCTTCCACGGAGGCAGTATTCAATGAACGCTCTTTTCCAGCCAACCCCTTTACTCTATTTTAGCAGATAAGCAAGGTCAGCTTGTTTCTGATGACGGAGGCGTCTTCAATGAACGGCTCTTTTCACAGCCCACCGTTACTCATATTTTGCAATTAAGCAACAATGACTACTTGTTCCGTTGACGAGGCAGTATCAAGGAACGGATCTTTTCACAGCAACCCTTTAATCCTATTTAGCAGATAAGCAATGACTACTGTTCTTGTGTACGGAGCAGTCTTCAATGAACGGCTCTTTTCACAGCACCTTTACTCTCATTTAGCCGATAGCAATGACACTTGTTCTCCTATGTTGACGGAGGCAGTCTTCAATGAACGGCTTTTCCAGGCCCTTTACTCTCTATTTTAGCAATAAGCAATGACTACTGTTCTCTGTTGACGGAGGCGGTCTTCAGTGAACGGCTCTTTTCACCAGCAACCTGTACTCGATTTAGCAGATAAGCAAGGACTACTGTTCTCTTTGACGGAGCAGTCTTCAATGAAGGCTCTTTTCACAGCCACCTTTACTCTATTTAAGCAGATAAGCAATTGACTGACTTGTTTCTCTGTTGACGGAGGCAGTCTTCAATGAAGGCTCTTTTCAGAGCCACCTTTACTTATTTAGCTATAAGCAATGATACTTGCTTCTCGTTGACGGAGGCAGGTCTTCAATGAACGGCTCTTTTCACCGCCACCTTTACTCTATTTTAGCAGATAAGCAATGACTTAATTGTTCTCGGTTGACGGAGGCAGTCTTCAAGGAAGGCTCTTTTCAAAGCCACTTTACTCTATTTTAGAAGATAAGAAATGCCACTTGTTCTCTGTTGACGGAGACAGTCTGCAATGACCGGCTCTTTTAACAGCCACCTTTACTTATTTTAGCCAGTAAGCAATGATACTTTTCCTCTGTTGACGGGGCAGTCTTCAATGAACGGCTCTTTTCACAGCCACCTTTACTCTATTGTAGCGATAAGCAATGACTAATTGTTCTCTGTTGACGGAGGCAGTCTTCAATGAAGGCTCTTTTCAGAGCACCTTACTCTATTTTAGGACAGTAAGCAATGACTACTGTTCTCTGTTGACGGAGGCAGTCTTCAATGAACGGATCTTTCCAGCCACCTTTACTCTATTTTAGCAGATAAGCAAGATCTACTGTTCTCTGTTGACGGAGGCAAGTCTGCAATGAAAGGCTCTTTTCACAGCACCTTTACTCTATTTTAGCAGATAGCAGACTACTGTTCTCTGTTGAGGAGGCAGTCTTAATGACGCTCTTTTCACCAGCACCACCTTTATCTTTTAAGCAGATAAGCAATGACTGACTGTTCTCTGTTGAAGCGAGGCAGTCTCAATGAACGGCTATTTTCCACAGCCACCTTCTACTTATTTTAGCAGATAAGCAAAAGACTACTTGTTTCTTGGTGACGGAGGCAGTCTTCAATGAACGGCCTCTTTAAACAAGCCACTTTACTCTATTTTAGCAGATGAGCAATGACTACTTGTTCTCTGTTGACGGAGGCGGTCTTCAGTGAACGGCTTTCACAGCCACCTACTCTAGTAGCAGCAGAAAGCTAATGACTACTTGTTCTTGTGACGGAGGCAGTCTCAATGAACGGCTCTTTTCACAGCCCATTACTATATTTTAGCAGATCAAGCATATGAATACTTGTTCTCTGTGACGGAGGCAGTTCTCATGAAGGCTCTTTTCACAGCCACCTTTACTCGATTTTAGCAGAAAGCAATGACTACTTGTTCTCTGTTGACGGAGCAGTCTTCCATGAACGGCTCTTTTCCCAGCCACCCTTTCTCCTATTTAGCAGGATAAGCAAATGATATGGTCTCTTGACGGAGGCAGTCTTCAATGAACGCTCTTTTCACAGCCACCTTTACTCTATTTTAGCAGATAAGCAATGACTACTTGTTCTGTTGACGGAGGCACAGTCTTCAAGAACGATCTTTCACAGCCACCTTTACTCTATTTTAGCAGATGAGCAATGACTACTTGTTCTTGTTGACCGGAGGAATGTATTCAATGAACGGCTCTTTTCACAGCCACCTCCTCTATTTTAGCAGAAAGCAATGGACCTACTTGTTCTCTGTTGACGGAGGCGGTCTTCAGTGAACGGCTCTTTTCACAGCCACTACTATATTTTAGAAGATAAGCAAGACTATTGTTCTCTGTTGACGGAGGCAAGGGCAGGGTCAAGTCTTCGTGACCGGCTCTTTTCACAGCCACCTTTACTCTATTTTAGCAGATAAGCCCAATGACTACTTGTTCTCTGTTGACGGAGGCGGTCTTCGTGAAAGGCACTTTTCAGAGCCACCTTAACTTTATTTTAGCAGATAAGGCAAGGTTTGCTTGTTCTCTGTGACAGTGGCAGTATGCAGTTAACGGCTCTTTTCAGAACCACCAGTAGACAAGTGAAAGCCTACAGATCTTCCATTTAGTTTATTTGTCCTGAAGACATCCAAACCCACTTCTCTGGTCTAAAAACTCTGTTAACACAATTGACATAAGTGGTATATCCCATGTTTCATAACCAAGGTGATTACCCTGTTCAATACAGCTAGTACATTCACCTGGACACCAAAAAAAAAAAAAAACCAAGCTTAGCTAACTTAAGTAATTCTTTGTGATCCTTTTCTAGCAGTATGAAACCAGAGCATCAATTATGCAGAAAAGCTATCAAGTGCTGATGGTATTCAAAGAGGGGACCAATGTTTTTGTGACAATCTTACTTTACGTACAATGAAAATACTTGATAAACAAAAATTGGTACAAAAAAGCTGCGTAATTAAGAACCCGGTGGTTCTCAAACCACAAGTTTGCCCTCTTTGTGATCACAACATGTGTAACATTTTGTATGATGGGGTGGTGTTATAAAAGGTCATAAGTGGTCAATGGGTGTCTTCTGAACACACCCATGAGTCAGTGGCTTTTCGGACCAAGCTAGGCTGCAATCGGGACTCAAGGGTTAGGCTGAATGAGAAACAAATTATATACGTTTTCAAAAACTTGCAAAATTACCCTTTAATTGGCACCACAATGATCTTTGACCCAACTGTTAACACCCAATATGGGGTTGCAACGCTGACGTGTGGACTCGTGACCCACAGATATGGGTCACAAGTCAGCGGTTGAGTGATTCTTCTAGCTGAACTTGGTTTCAATGCATGTGACCCTTGAATCCAATCTGTTAAAAACTGATATGGATTTTGGGGCAGTGGATCTTCTGACAAGATTGGTGACCTATAGCAATTTACTGTGCACAGAAACAAAATTCGAGAGTTTCAACGAAATGCCCTTAAAATAAGGTTATAAAGTCTTGTGCACTCCCATTGTGTATGGGGGGTAGAGTCCACCATGGGAGGGCCCTCTGAAACAATCCACTTGGGTCAGTTGGGAATTTTTAAACAAAACTCTGGTCACTGATTGGGGTACATCAAAAACAACCACATAAAAAAAACAATTAACTCAAAAATGAAAATCAGTTGTATGGATTCAAAATACCAGTTCCAAAACCGATTTTGCACGTTGCACCAATCGCCCACAACAAGGCGAATCGTTATTTACGCACATGCGTAAAATATTGTCCCCGCCGAAATGTTGGGATTCACTAACGTGATAAATGCAATTCAATACCCTACCCCTCCCCAATACTCCTGCAACACTCCACCCACTCCCCAAACCCGCAAAACCCCACGCCATCACCAACACCCTACAAACTCCCCACCACCCTACAACTCCCCAACACCCTACAAAGACCAAAACACCTACAACTCCCCAACACACACCGCAAAACACCCCTCACCACTCATTAACACCCCCTCAAACACCCCAACCCTACCCAAATACCCTATTAAACCGCCTCCCTTTCCCCCCAAATTCCCGCAACCCGGCCATTCCCTCCCAAACACCCCAAAAACACCATAATCCCTCCGCAACATCCTCCAACACTATTTCCCATCTCCCTCCCCCAACACCTGCAACACTACACCCCCTCCCCCAACCACCATTGCAACCCACCCCACCCCCTCCCCAACAAACCCGCAATACCCAACCCCTCATCTCCACACACCCCCACCCCTTTATCCCCAACATCCCCCACAACACCCTACCCTCTTATCACCCTCAACACCCCACCCTACCCCAATACCCTATTTAACAGCCTCCCTTTCACCAACTCACCCTGCAACCCGCCATTCCCCCCCAACACCCGCACACCCTATCTTCCGCAACATCTGCAACACTTCCCATCTTCCTACCCCAACACCCCGCAAACATCCACCCCCTTCCCACAGCATGCAACACCCCACCCCTCCCCAACACCCCGCAATGCCCAACCCCCTCCCCAACCACCCCGCAACACCCCACCCCTCCACAACCCACCTCACCCCCACCCTATAGACATCGTAGGCTAATGTGTGTAGCGAAGGAATTTTGCTATCTGATGTACTGTTTCAGAGAACAGCAATTGTGCATATTTAATAGTCATGCATACCTAAGCTGCATTATACATACTTTAAAATTGCAAAAAAAAATGTGACCATGATAGGCTATTATGCCAGCGCAGGGCATTTTGAGATCCAATGTACCATTCAAAAATATAGCAATTATTGCTGATTGTTGCATATTAATTAGCTCATTTGCATACTTAATTTGCCCGAAATACGCCAAAAATCTAATCAGGTCAAGAACTCTGCAGCCGATCATCCACAATTACATCATATACGCCTGACGGAACTCCAGAAAACGTGTCACAAGCCTTGCAGGAAAATTCTCATAAATTATGGCAATTAGATACTTACTTAGCATATTTTACGGGCACAATCTAACTCAGGTCGAAAAATCATCAACCGCTTTTTCCACAAGTTACATCATTGTCGCCCTTACGGAACTCTAGATAAATGGTATAAACATGGGTTAACATTTTGTCCGGACAGCCGGACGAACGGACGGACGAACGGTCGCTGCTCATTTCATAGTCCCGTTCCGACGTTCGGGGGGAAAAAAGAAACAACACTTCCTGAAGGACATTTCCAAAATTTGGTTAATTAATAGGAAATATCCAACAATTTACATTTTAAAGTTAAGCGAGGATGATTTAAGGGCCAAACAAATTTTGAATAGTGCCACCAAAATAAGTACGCTAATTAGTATATAACGCCATGGCCGATTTGAATTTGTGCCAACAAAATATGCGCAAATGAATTAGGCCATGCATTAAAAATTGGGCAAAACAAAACTGAATTGGACAATTAAAAAATGAGCACACAAAAACAAAATGTTGGGTCCTATGAACCTCCCCCCCCCCCCAATACACTTAAGTGTATTTGGCCCCATCTGAGAACATCACCTAATGAACCTTGGACCACGGGTTTTCTGACCAATTTGGTTTGAACGATCTCAAGAGTTTGAGGGCAGGGAGAGAAACAAATTGCAAAACACTTTCAAAAGGATCCCGGAAGACATACTGGACAAAACATTTATCTGTTTTAACACTTAAATTAAATATACTGTCTGAAACCCAATATAACCTTAAGCATTCCACTCTTGCTATAATGATAGGAGGTTTATTCGGTAACAAAAACCTGAAGTGTGAGGACAAAGGTCACTTTTCAAAAGTTCCACTAATTGTTAATTAGCTAAATAGTATCTGGGATTCGCCAGGTCTCCAGATGAACTGTGAATTAAAGAAATTTGGCAATGTCTTAGCTGTTAGACAACGTTGTTAAAATTAAATAAATATACACAAAATACATACACAACACATACAAATTGCGTTTCTTGTCTTGCTCTGAGCAAACGGATTGTTCAATTGTATTCTTACTTTTGACATTTGTTTACAACACACACACACACATGAGGCACACACCTACAAAACAAGATGGACAGACAAAAGGACGGGCACAGACAGGCATCGACATGGACACCCACACCACACCCTTGACACAAACATACACACAGGGAAATTCCAGACATTTTAATTGAGAAAGTAATTTTGGAGTTTTTAAAGGGTTAGAGGAATTATACTATGAACAATCACTTAGTGTCAAATTCTATTATGAGGAAATATAAACCATTTTTAAAATACGTATGTACAGACATGTTGCAGTATATTAATGCTATACACATATTTAAAATAATAATAGCACATTGCAAATGCACAAATGACCAGAGGTACTGAGTGGTTACACCACAGGACATGGGGTGTGTTCATTGACTAAGTCTGTGAGTAGCTAGTGTTAATTAAACATGCCAGCACACTGCACTAACACAACTAAGGTAAAACATTAGGCCACAACTGCATCCAGGCTAGCATTATTAACATAACAGCTAGGACAAGTGATGCTGCATGCAAAAATGGCCTACTAATTGTCACATTGGAAATCAGGGCAAAATTACAAAGTACCACCCAACCCAATTTGAATTCAAAATTTCAAAAATTGTTTCATAGAAAGTACCAGCCAATTTCAATACTTGCATAACGTGATTTTCACAAGAATTGAAAACGATACAAAAGACTAGTTATATATGTTAGTGGCTGCCTTTGACTCTAAATCTTCTACCGATGGGAAAAGCCTATCTATTGATAGGTTAAAGACACAGACAAGCCAAGTAAAAAGAAATAATCTTTTAAGCTATCAGCACTGACAACCAAATCCATATTACCTTTAAATTAATACCACAAAACCTCATCTTAATCCGAAACATCCCTGTGCCATGCGCATTGGGAATTACATGAAGATAATCTAACACTTTCACGCTAGCAAGATTCACCGCTGATTGGAAATACATATTATTACTAATACAATTCCATGTCGTCAATGGCACATTTTGTAACTCCCAACACAACACTAATCCTTAGAATCAAGGTGGCAACTGCAGACCTAACATAAACTGCGCAAACACTACTGGGACATCGCAGCAAGTTGAGGCACGTAAACTTGCAGGAAAAAAAAGGAACCAAAATAAGAATGCTTGTAGCAAGAATTAGATCACCGATTCAGTACCAGTATAGGAAGTGATAGTAGAAGCAATGTATTTAGACAGAGTGCTCATAATTTTCACCAACATCAGTAAAACTAAATGTTACGGCATCCCCCATGTCTTGCCAAACACATTTGAAATTTCCTCCATCCCCTTTCCATAGATGTAAAGAGTGTTGTTCCCTTATCAGTATTAACCATTTCTATAGGCTATAAGGGACAATAGTGATTTTGAGATGGCTCCCAAATGACCGTGGCCATTTGGGAAGCATCTCAAAAACAATGACCTAAGAATAGGGCTTGTCGTATCATCTGATTTATTTTCATGCTGATGCCGAATATGTCCATGAGAATGCCTAATTTTGACATTTTTGAAAAAAAAAGTTGCAAAATTTTAACATTTGCGCATACAGTCACTTGTAGGGCTCAAACTTCAAAGGGTAAACATAGCAATCGAAAAAACACTACACGAATTCCAGAAAAATGCAACCTCAATTTTTTTCAAAAACTGTGACATTTGAATATTTAGAAATGTTTACCAATGTATTAGCTCACACGTGAAGTGAATAAGCTGAATGTGCCATTTTTTTATGTAACAAATAAATTTTGTATTTGTTAAGCACAAACAATCCCACCCATGGTTCTCTTTAGGGCCGATTAGAACAGCAGGCAAGTTCAAAACAGTTTTTGTTGTATTATTTTGTGTCTGCGTGTTACTTTCTTACTAACACCCTCTGAAAATGTTCTCAGTAGGCATTCTTCAACTAACCAAAGCAAATTTAGATCAATTTATGTCCCTTTAAGAAATGAAACAGTTAAATGATGACAAATGATCGACTACTTTATAAACTGGATTTTAGGTTCAACAACACTGGTTTTGAGGATGATTGTTTTTTTTGCATATACGCTAGTATACTTCACGCAGAGTCATGAATGTTTGCAAGGCACAACTTGTTTCAACCTTGGCATATTTGACATGTTCTGACATATATGTATTGATTAAAAAATGTTGTGGAAATGACCCTTTTTACCACTCTTTTGGGAAAGGGTCAGTGTAGGCAAGTTGGGCATGCTGGTTTTGAAGGAATGAAATTCCTCCTTGAAGGAACTGCTCATAAGTCGTGAACGGTGTGATTGCTGACAATGTTTTTGCACACACAGCCAGTTCTTAGTACTCCACATAATCTGCTTTATTCTAGTTTCCACGGACCATTGCGTGGACCTATATTGTGTATATAAGCTTCAGAATCATGTTAAGCACCCGGGTATCACCCAGCATATATACAAACATGGTCAAGTGGTAAGTAAGCAGGTATATAGGTTGTGAAAGTGCCTTAGGAATGAGACTAATGGATATAATCCCCCCCCCCCGCGCACTACCAACAATCTGTATGATTGGCTCATTACAGGAACACAACATGAGAGAGCCCTCTGAGTAACCAACAAAATAGTGCTTCAATATATGTGTATATCATATCATCACTTAACAGTGTCTATGATTGCTCATTACATGATCTTACCTGACAGGTACCCAATCAAAATAGTGCTTAGATGCCAAATAGATAGGCAGGCTAGTGCACGGGGGTTAAGGTTAGCAAGTAAAATTTAAGTATTAATTAAAAAAGTTTACCAGTGGGCATGGGTACAAGAGGGGCTTTGGAAACAAGTTTTGTACTTTGGGGTAAAACCAGAACTTTCAACATGAACAAGTTCATAATGTTTGAATCGATGTTCAAAGTTTTACAAGAGTGGTCAAAATTTCCATCTGTAATTACCCAGACTTATGAGTCAAAGACTTACACATTCAATACCAGACTAAGAGTTAATGCTATTGCACATACCAATCCAGTAGATTTCAAAATAATATCAAAAAATTCTGCCACCAAGGCAAGCAAACCGAACCCACATTTGGGCAACTCAGAGCTTGAGGGCATTCATACAGCATGAAAACGAGGTTCCAACTGTGAGCCCTGGCTTTCGGATGGAAGTGAAGGATCCAGAACTTGGACTAAAGAAAAGTGAATTCCAACTTTATAGGTGTCAAGACTCTATCATTATATAAGATGTCATGTGGTGCTGGCCATTTTGATGACTCCACGGACCAAATTGCTCAACCATTATTTGTTTTGCCTTGGCCTTTTTATGACATGGGAAAACACTACCAATAATTAGTATTTATTTTAAAAATCCTAAATTAGGAAAAGTTATTTATCAGTGTGCATTCCCAAAGTCTCTTGTGTGAGCGGACAATTTTTTCTGCAATAAAATTGATTGGAAACCAATTGGTGGACAAAATGCCCTAAAAGATTTGACAATTACTACATGCACAAAAGTTTATGATGACCTGTTAAATTTTGCTCTGAAGAGATATTGAATCAAACAGACAGATATGGCCCAGTGTTGTCGTTCAGTTTCAGACAAATGTTATTGCCCAAACAAACACAAAATATTGCATGTCTCATATATGCATGCATCAGAGATTCCCACTATGTAGTATGCAAACCAATATGGCGGTGCCCCCAAATTATGATAATGAAGTGTGTGCCGAATGACTTAATTATAATTTTTGGGCACTCGAATTTGGGTTACGCTATTTCAGGAAAATCCACATATCTTGGTTATAAATAGAACATATTTGCCCTACCATAACCTAGATTATCTAAGCTTAAACCTAATTACTAAAACCCAAATCTTTAATCCTGAGCTTTATACCAGATCCTGGATTGGGCAATTACAAAAAATTCTACTTTTATACCTAGAACCGGAAAAGTTGAAGTCGTCCTGTACTGGTTAGCTTGAACCAGAGGGTGTTTGAATCAATACCAAGGATGCATAGCAATGTTCTATACTGTACTGTACTAAAACAACATGTCAGTACTTAGCGATAAAAAGTGTTTAAAAGTTTAAGAACAACAAGTTTTCATAATATGCTAAAACATCCCTAAGTACTTAACGGATTGTGGCCTAAAATGAGGGTTTTAAGGTTTTCCCAGGGGGGGGGAAATTTTATGTGTAAGATGGATTTTTATGGGATCACATTGGACCCTATTGAGGTGAAATTTCCAAATGGTGCATTGGGGGATTGACTCAAAAAACCCTCTGGCTTGAACCTTACAGTGTAAGAAAAGTATGCTCATCACATTTCCCCATAATCATGGCACATAGCATTGCTATTCGTTAACCCAAAATTTGCAAATTTTATTGATATTTTTCCATGGATTCATCCACTTTTTTAATGTTGAGGCCCGGGGACATACTTGGCACAATAACAACATTCAGGTCTGTAAAATAGTTTGGAACTTCCCCATGCACAAGTCAAGTAGGGGGGGTTACAGGCACATTCAAAATTATGGTGAGTGGCTCCATCTTTTTTTGTGATGTGTGCCTACCTATATGAGAAGAAAGCCCAAGGATTTGGCAAAAAACTCAACCCACAACAACGGGGGGTCGGGTGTAGCGCAGTGGGTCTTCCTCGTTCGCCCACTGTGGTCCCAGGTTCGACCCTCGGTGGGCTGCAATTTCATGTGCATTTGGTTTCCAGTCCATAATCAGATTCGCAGGTTTTCTCGGGTACTCTGGTTTCCTCCTCCTAAAAATGGTTTTAAGTTGAATTGAAATAAAGTATCGTTGTGCCACTAAAATGACAGGATTGTTCTTTATACTGTTACTAATACCTCCTACATCTGCACAACATATACTTCAATACTTTCTTACCTTAAAGGTTGCATGTTCCGATTGCAGAGCTCGAATTACTTGGATGCACACATGCACAAATTGAGTAACTTTTCTGTGTGCATGTTAAGTTTCTGTACTACATGCACAGGTGTGCATGTAAATTTATAAATAAGTCAATTTGAATTTTCATTACCTCAGTATGCATTTTAACTAGTAGAAAAAAAATTAAACATAAACTGAAAAAATCTGTATAAAATTTAGCTTCTGTATTATTAGTTATCTAAAAAAAATTCACAAGCTTTTTTTGAAGGCTATACGCGTATTATCGAACGTGGACCCAAATCAAGCCTCCAAAAGTATAACAGTATAGATTGGGAACCACTTTGTAAGAGCTTATAAGGTTTTCCATGTTGCCATGTGTGAACATATGATTGGGCATGTGCCATTGCATACACCCAATGCATTTCGGTTATTTTGTAATTCGAGGTCTGGTCAGATTGTCTTGGGGACCCCCCTGAGGCCTGATTACCCGGAAGTAGTATCGATTTTGATATTCAAGATGAAAGGCCGTATTTTTATATTGTCATCCTGAAATTTGAGCCCTCAATTCCATTTCATTCCCCAAGATATCACAAAAAAAACACCATATTAAAGACACTCCAGTGTTCACCCAAGGGTGTTTCAATAAGGTGACAACCTTTTCTGACATACTTTTTCTGACACCCTATGATTCGGAAACTTAACGGACAGTAACGGAATAAAACCACACGGTTTATGTGGTTTATTCCGTTTTAAGGTTTTTCGATCATTGGGTGTCAGAAAAGTATGTCAGAAAAGGGTGTTCACCTTATGGAAACACCCATCATAAAAGGGTCAAAATTTTGAAATTTGCATGAACAGCTTAAAGGTGCGTGTGGTGCGCATGTTTTGGGACCCCCCGGATTTAACCGAAGTAGTATGATTTTGATATCAGATGAAAGGCCGTATTTGTTTTTTATCAGTGTCGTCCTGAAATTTGCGCCCTCAAATCCATCTAATTTTTCCCAAGAGATAAACAAAAAACCGCCAGTTCCGTTCCGTCCCCCGTTTAGTGGTTTTAACATGTCATGGTCCTGTCTGGCGGGAATGTGGGCATGGCAATATTTTCACTTTGACTATACTCTGGTGATCATTTGCTCCAATATAGTCTTTAAGACTTTAACTTTTTTAGTTGTCTGTCCCTTCATCGTTGACTAATCTAGTCATGACTAGTTGGTCTGAGGTAGGCACGTTCACAAAATTACCGATTTTTTACTATGTTCAGTTGCAAGGCATTTTCATTTGAAAGAGTACAATTTAACTTAAAAAATGAGGGGTCAATCTGTATGTAATGTGAACATGAGCGAAGTTACGGGACAATCTATGACATCATATTGCCGTGTAAATTGTGACAATGTGTGGCATGTACAATGTACATATTGTATGTGACCCCAACTGACCCTCCTAGTCTTTAACTCTATGTAACAGTTACCAGTTTTCACACAAATGGCTTTGGAGCTTTAGGAGCGTCACTTCATAACACCTATTTTAACAATTGAAAGCTTAGAATCAGGCATTACGCTACTTACCCACTAAGTCCACTCACGCTATTTTTAATTATCAAAAATCGTTTTCCCTTCACTGATCTCAATTTTTCCTCCATTGGACCACACAGTAAGCCATTTTCAGTGTGTATACAGGCCATTCAACTTATTGAGGAGTGGCTCCATCTCCTTTTGTGTGTGTGCCTACCTAATCTGAGGAAGAAAGTCCAAGGATTTGCAAAACTCACCCACACACGGGGGGTCGGGTTAGCGCAGTGGGTCTTCCCCTCGCTTCGCACCACTGTGGTCCCTGGTTCGACCCTCGGTTGGGCCTGCAATTTCATGTGTTCATTTTGGTTTTCCAGTCCATACTCAGCTTCGCAGGTTGTTCTCCGGGTACTCTTGGTTTCCCTCCTCCTAAAACTGGCTTAAAGTTATTGAAATAATATCTTGTGACACGAATGACCGATAGTTTTTCTTTATACTGTTACTAATACCTCCTACATCTGCACAACATATACTTCAATATTCTTAGCCTAAAGGTGCCTGTTCCGATTGCAGATCTCGAATTACTTGGGTGCACCATGCCAATTCATGTAACTTTTCTGTGTGCATGTAAAGTTTCTGTACTACATTCACGTGTGCTGTAAATTTATAATAAGCAATTTCATGTTTCATTACATCAGTAGCATTTAACTAGTAGAAAAAAAATTAAAATAAACTGAAAAAATCTTTATTAAAATTAGCTTCTGTATTATAGTTACTCTAAAAAAATTCACAACTTTTCTTGAAGGCATGCGTATGAACGTGTGACCCACTCCTGCTCCAAAAGTATAACAGTATCGATTGGGAACCACTTTGTAAGATCTTATAAGGTTTTCCATGTGGCATGTGTGAACATTTGATTGTCATTTGCATGTTGCATACAACAAATGCAGTAGGTTTTATTTTGTAATTCGGGTCTGTTCCGATTGTCTTTGGGACCCCCTGAGGGCCGATTTACCCGGAAGTAGTACGATTTTGATTCAGACTGAAAGGCCGCTTATTTTTCTATTGTCATCCTGAAATTTGAGCCCTCAATTCCATTTCATTCCCAAGATATTCACAAAAAAACACCATATTAAAGACACCTCTCAGTGATTCACCCAAAAGGGGTGTTTCCATAAGGTGAACCCTTTTCTGACCTACTTTTTGACCCCTATGAATTGGAAAACTTAACGGACCTTAACGGAATCAACCACAAGGTTTATGGGTTTATTCCGTTAAGGTTTTCGATTCATAGGGGTGTCAGAAAAGTATGTCCGAAACAAGGGTGTCACCTTATGGAAACACCACTCAAACGGCAAAATATTTGAAATTTGCAGGAACAGCTTAAAGGGGCGTGTTTGCGATGTCTTTGGACCCCCCCGGATTTACCGGAAGTAGGATCGATTTTGAAATCAGCTGAAAGGCGAATTTTTCTCATTTTCGTCTGAAACTTGAGCCCACTCAATCCCATATACATTCCAAGATATAAACAAAAACGCCCGTTTAGTGGTTTTAACCATCAAAAAGATTAGCACAGTATTGGATGGGCTTGCAAAACATGCTTTTGCTTTTAACATCAAAACCGCAAGTTGTTTCCCAACGGTATGTGCAAGTGCAAGTGCCAGGCTCTCATATCAAGTAGAGAACACAATGAACATAAATCGGAACAACCACCTTTAACCAGGATGAGTCTGTAGACCAGTGTGTCACAGACAAATGATTTACCGTGATGGTTTACAGGGACGCTAAAATCTAAATTACAAGGATTTAAACTAAATCCCAAAGGCTGGTGTTAGGGACCAATCCATTTTTAGATTTAAAATTAAAATCTTTATAGATGAGAATTTTAAAGTATAAGATTTAATTTTAAATCTATAAAGATTAACTTTTAAAAAAAAAAAAAAAAAGGGATTTATTTTTAAATCCCTCTAATTTAGAGTGTAGTGATTTGAAGTTCTTGCCTTGCCAGTACCACTTGCCTGGACACTTGCTTAAAATAGGGAATTTCAGGCGTTAATGATCTACACTGACGGTTTTGCTGGCCATGTGAGTGTCGGGTGGTACATAATTGTAAGGTACTAAGTAAGCATTTTAACAACAGCGTTTTGCATGGAAATTGGTAGTAAATTAGTATCAAGGAGGGCGTTCAAAAAATTCGGAGACTTCGCGGACACTTTAGTATCAGTAAAACTTTTGAATCGCGAAAATAAATCTCGCGAAAATGTTGGCTCTCGGCAATTCGCAAACTTAAAGTACCCGCGAAATTAAAGTGTTTTACAGTAGTGGGCAGTGGATCAGTCCGCTGCCCACCCTTGTAAAGTTTACCCCCACTTTTTATCTCATCAAGACAAGACATCCTTTGGAAAGTTGTTAGGATAGTTGCGTGCTCCCATCGAATGTGAGTCTGTCATCCGGATATAACGAGGAAAGTAAACGAAAACTGCTTCTTTAACCAACTTTTCCATGTTTACAAATTACAACTTTGACATCTAAAAAATGCAACAGCCAAATGTAGGTGTAATGAGGCATGCCAGACCTTTATATCTGCAGGGATGTAATCAGGGTGATGAGGGGGCGTGACTTAATACCCTCTTATTCTTTATTTACGGCATATCCAATTGTAGGTGCAATGAGGCATGCCAGACCTTTCCTGCAAGTGATGTAATCAGAGGGATGGGAATTGACTTAATACCTTCATTCTATTATTATACTAGCATATCCAATTGTAGGCAATGAGGCATGCCAGACCTTTATATTATGCAGGTGATGTAATCAGACGGATGAGGATTGACTTAATACCTTCATTATTCTATTTGATACTGGCATATCCAATGTAGGTGCATTGAGGCATGCCAGACCTTATTCTGCAGGTGATTTAATCAGAGGGAGAGGATTGACTGAATACCTTCATTCATTCATTATATACTGGCATATCCAATTGTAGGTGCAATGAGGCATGCCAGACCTTTAATATCTGCAGGTGAGGTAATCAGAGGGATGAGGATTGACTTCATACCTTCAGTTATTATATTATTATACTGGCATATCCAATTGTAGATGCAATGAGGCATGGGCAGACCTTTTATTCTGCAGGTGATGTTGTAATCAGAGATGAGGATTGATAATACCTTCATTATTCTATTATTATATGGCATATCATTGTAGGTGCAATGAGGCATGCCACAGACCTTTATATCTGCAGGTGGTGTAATCAGAGGGATGAGGGTTGACTTAATACCTTCATGCATTCTATTATCTATATTGATTGGGTGGGAAACCCTCTGCTTTGTTCTGTATGGCAAAAAAATAAATAGAGCTAAATTTGTGTTTGTACAAGTTCCAATTTCTCTGGATTTTCTGATTTTGAGCATAAAAAAATGCTTCAGTTTTTATGATTTACAATGTAGGTAAGTTCGACAGCACAGCAATATAATATTTACGACAGATTGAGGCATGTAAACAATGGTTCTGGTGATCATGCACGCTGGGAGATGTGTGTGTGCTTTTCAATCATAGATACAGAAAAGGAGATTGCCGTACGCCACGTTTTGAAGAATAGCGGCCACCGTAACCCCGTGTTTTGAAAATTATAAATATCATTACGGTCATCCATTCGAAACGCGAACGCGAATGCGCCGTAACCGGTTGGCCTGGAAACGGTACATCGTCGATGCAAATGGTGAAATATATGATAAATTGGTAACACCAGATTATGGAAATCAGGGAGGGAATATGACTAAATTGGTACAAAACGCTATGGAAATAAGTGCACTGCGGCAAAGATGGTTACGGCTTTTGATCTGGCGTTCGCTATCTATTGTTATAATAGAACGCTGGGTTTTCTCTAAATGCACTCCTCTTCCTGGTTGACTGTAGGTAAACATGGATTTGATCCATATAGGCTAAGGTAAGGCTAAGCCTTTGAAGCTTGGGCTTCACCTCTCAAGTGGCCCTGGCACTTTTTCACAACAATGTAAATTCTTCAATTTTCCTCAAATGATGTTTTAGGAGGGCATTGGAAAATAGAGATACATTTTAACGCATAAAAATACCATACTCAAAAAACAGATACGGACGTTAATAAACGGTTAAGCCATCCAGGTAATTTATAGGCTAACTTTTAGTTTTCCATAACTTTTAAGCAAGCAAAGTGTTATATTACAAGAATATCATAGACTCGTACTCATTGATATTAAAAACCACAAAGGTCCCAGACTGGTCAAACAGGGTCATGCCTTGGGAAACAAGCATACGGCGTGCGTTTTCTTGTGTTACATCTCCATTTCCATCATCTGCTGATTAATGTTGTCCCAGGCGACATTAATTATAAAATCGTACTGTTTAACCATATGGACGCTGATTTGGTCTTAATTATTTCAGGTGAGTGCTAATGTATATCAAAAGCTTTACACCATGCAAAAATATCAATTTTGAAAAATCTTGAGGGTGCACTATTTTTTAAATGTGCCAGAGTCTCTTACAGTCTAGAGATTTTTTTTTTCATGGAGGTAAATTATATTTGTCCTCCAGGCTCCAGATCATTCAGCATGTGGAGAATGTAATACATGCACCTGTTCACCTAAACTTAATTAACATTTCAGATATTCTCTGGCAGGTGCTCCTTTTATTCTCTACATACCACACTTGGGTTGTTCTGGAGGATGGGTCTGGCCAAGTAACTATGACCTCCTGTGCAAATGCACCCACTGAAACAGTTCGGACCCTACCCTTTTGGGTGAATCTTGAACACAGTGTTGGCAGCAATATTGCCAACCACCAACAGGTGAGTGGCATTGCAATATGCTTCAATGAGATTTTGGCCTGAAATTATGCTCCAGGCCCATATGCCAGACCATAAGTAATGGAGCGATGGTCCTGGAGGCATAACTAATCTGGAAAAAATAATCTCACTACACGTCAAACGATGCCACAGGAGCTGTATATGATATGCTTCTGGGGCATAAATATCTGGACCACCCCTCTATTTTAGGTCAAATATGCTCCAGGAGCATATTTGAATATGGTGAATATGCTCCTGGAGTATTTGATACACTAGGAGCCTATGGCAAATATCTTCCTGGCAGTAGAGAAATATTCTATCACATACTGCTCCCGGAGCATATTTGCCATATGCTCCTGGACCATGTGCATTCAAATTTGACTTAGAATATTTCTCCAGATCACAATATATGCTCCAAACCTATGTCGGTCCTGTACCAATGAAATCCTGGAAGCATATTTCACAGGCCAAAATCTCACAGAAGCTTGCAATGCCTCATGTGCTGTTAATGAATGGTTCCTATACATGGATCAAAAATCCCGGGTTTCCCTAGCTCTACAGTCAAACCTGGAAGACACAATTGAAAACCACAGCACACATCTCCCAATTAGGCACGTTCACAAAATTACAGATGTTTACTATTTTCAGTTGCAAGCATTTTCATTTGAAAGAAGGACTTTACTAAAAAATGGAGGGGTCACTCGTGGTAGTAGTGTGGAACATGACGAGATTTTACGGGGAAAATCTATGACATCATATTGCCGTGTAAAATTGTGACAATGGTGTGCATGGACAATGTACAATATGTATGTGACCCCAACTGACCTCCTATTCTTTACTCTATGTGAACAGTTACCAGTTTATCACACCAATGGCTTTGGTGCTTTAAGGACGTCAACGTTCATAAACCTAGTTTTAATGACAATATGTAAGAGCTTATGAATCACGGCACTTACTTACTCAACATAAGTCAAAACATCACGCTATTTTTAATTATCAAAAATCGTTTTCTAATTTTTCTCCATTGGACCACCACAGTAAAGCCATTTTCAGTGTGTACAGGCACATTCAACTTATTGGATGAGTGGCTCCATCTTTTTTGTGATGTGTGCCTACCTATCCAATGGAATGATGGTCACCAGGTACCATTTGTTTACATGCTTCAATCTTTGAAATAATTAAACTTACCTAATTCAGATAAACATGATACTAAATAGTCACAATATACCATTACAACAATATTTTGAATGTTCAAGATCAGAAAAATCCAAGAAAAAATCTCATAAGCATAACATTTGAGTGAGCAGTACTTAAATTTATTGTAGTTTCATGGAGAATTTTCAGGAGACATTCCCATTTAAATTTTTCATTCACATTTCTTTTACAGCATTCTTCTATTGTTGAAAAGATCTGAGGGGTTAGCTGCCAATCAGCTAACCCGATACAACCATGATGGCAATGATGATGGTCGATGATCAGGATGAGGAGGTAATGTATAGTTTTTTTCAAATCATTTGTGTCATCTGCTGCATGCAGAGTGGCACTTAGGGATTACTTCAAGTACAATGTATATATTCACACATGTGTGTGTCTGTGTGGTAAATGTTAACACTGCACTTATTTGACTCATACTGCTTTAACCATTAATCAAGGCTTGAAATAAGCCAGGGACTGTGGGTCAATTTACCCCTGCAAAAGGCAAATTAAGTTAAAAAAAATGTAAGACTGATATTTCCAATTGCAACCACTTTTTAATATTTGTTTCATTTGCAGTGAAATATAAAGTTGTTGTAGGTCAAGAAAAGGGTCATCACAATTCCTGCTTGCATAGCCTTTCAAAATGGATTTGGAAAAACTCATCTTTTATAATTTTAGGGCCAAACTGACTCTGTTTGGCCGCAAGGCAGCCTCAAGTTATTGTCCGCACAGAATCACTGTGTGGTATTTGGGTAGAAAACCTGGATTAGGGATATGTTTTATGGTCAACTGAAAAGATGAAACTTTTTAACAGAACCCTATGACTGATTTTCATGAACTTGGTATGGTGGCAGTGTGGCCACAGGTAGTACCCATGTCATCTTCCCTTCACAACATGCATATTAAGTCCCTCATTCGATAATATAGAATATTTTTCTGTTATTAGAAGGCATGTCCCATTTTCATGAAAGTTGGTATGAGGGAGTAGTGGTAGACAGAAGTTAAGTTTTCTGTCATCAAATGTGCCTATTTAGTACCTCATTTGCATATTTGTTCTGATTGGCTAAAAAACAAGGCAGTCCATGCTGTATATTTTCTGGATATAATGAGCTTGCAAGCTGAGAACCTTGAAATTAGAGACCCCTTTCTTACAGATCTCAAAATGCAGACAATGTCAAATTCTCAACATGGGGCACAGTACAAAATCTTTCCACTGCTGAAAATTGCTATAGAACCTAGAACTTGAGTGTAATTTGCATAGTTTTGTGGCAGATATTTATCCGAGAGAGATGAATTTTACTGAACAATTGTAATATTCACCTTGCAGGATATGGTGCGTGTGAAAATACGGGAGATCAACCAGCATGTCGTATGCATCCTCTGTGCGGGGTATTTCATTGATGCTACGACCGTAACAGAATGTCTACATACCTGTAAGTATCACCAAATAGAAGTAGCTCTTTTTTGAAATACATAAGCTGTCATAGCTTTACATAGATTTTAGTCTTTGTGTATAAATTTCAACTTCAAATTTCTGTTTGCTATTTCTGAGAATACATTTTCTGTGCTTCATTTTACTGAAAACCTTAACATTTTTACCATTAGGCGACAAAAAAACCTCCTGTTTTACGGGCGAGTGGACTTTTCAAGTAGGGTCGGTCGGTCAGGCGAAATGTTTCTTTTTTAAAATTTTTTTCTTTTCTGGAGGTAAAAATTGGCTTAAATTTTCTAAAAAAAAATCAGCCATAAATGAAAAAATTTTACAAATTTTCTAAAAAAAATTGGCCACATGATACATTTGGGCTAAAAACAGGCTGATTTTACATGATTTTTGGAAAAACTAAAAAAAATCTACAAAACTGAAAAAATCAGGGTCGTTCGGCCCGTGAAATGGGGTTTTTTTAGTCGCCTTATGCTATTTTGTTTACTATTTCACGCACAGGCAGTCAATATTTGTATACTATAGAATGCATGCTGTAAAAAAGAGTTCAGCAAAATATATACATCAGATTTGGTACAGAGCTACAATTTTGTACACATTTGGTAATCATCATTCATCTAACAATCTTCTTGATGTGATCTTTCTCTTGACAGTTTGTAAGAGTTGTATAGTGAAGTATTTACAAACGTCCAAGTACTGTCCCATGTGCAATACCAAGATTCACGAGACCCAGCCACTGTTTAACCTTCGTCCAGATAGAACCATGCAAGACATCGTCTACAAACTCATACCACAGCTCTTTGAAGGTATGTGGAATAAGTTATCACCCTGAACCCAAAGAGTGGGGTACAGAGGGAAAATAGTGTGCCTATTTCCCTGATATAAACCATGTAGTATTTGTTTTATTACACCTCACTGTGTCTCTGGGGATGAGTTTGTAGGGAAGTAGTCCGAACATAGAGATAAAAGGCAAGAGGTCGTCCGGCCCTCTAGATTCAACGAGCTCACTGGAGGATGCTTAAATGTTACCGCCCAACGCCCAAGCCCATCACACGTAAACCTTACAGCATGGAAAAATGCAATTTCTCGTTTATTTCGCCAGGCGACCCTCAGTTATAAAATGATCCTTTTTCATCCGAGAACATCGTCAGGCATGTGGTTTGTGCAGAAAGTTTATCGTTGCAAAGATTGGGCACAATGTTTTTTGCAGATTTTCAAAATGGCTTCCAAAAAAAGCGTGGGCTATAGTATGTTTTTAGTTCCTATGGCAAGTGTGACGTTTTCTAACACAGTAGTACTAGTAGTGCGCAGTTTTAGTTTTTTATCAGTATAGAACTTTGACCTCGGTAGGTGTGAAAACATCGTCTGCGCACTCGCTCATTTGTATTATTGGTAATCGGCGAAAATAAGCGTGTTCGTGCCCATTCTAAAGAATTAACCGGGAACAGTCCAGAGGCCTTAAATCCGAACTATTTCCTTTGGGAAATTCCTCTTGTAAAGGGATTTTGGCCATGATTTCTGGATGATTGGGTATGAATATTTATGAGGTGTAATCATATTAGATAGTATTATGACCTTTAGAATTATGCTATTTGTTATGGATAGAGCCAAATGAGACAAAAAAAATGACTACAAGAGTGAGTTGAAGTGATACTTTGGACTTTCATCTATTTTGAGCACTCAATACTCTCTATTTTTTGCATAGGTGAAGAGAGAAGGAAGCGTGAATTCTACAGGTCCAGAGGACTGGATAAAGTACAGAGTAAGATTCAACAGAAATCTTTTAGCGGGAAACTGGACCCCTCTGGAGGACACTTCTACCGCAACGATGAACAAGTCTCATTATGTATTGAACGACACCAGTAAGTGTTCTATGGATAAAGAGAGTGTTATTAACATTTAGTTTCCCAGTTTCAAAGAGACCTGAGAGATTTTGCACAGGATAATATTCAAAAATAGAGTTGACCCAAAATGATTTACTTGAAGGAAATTTGTAATGATCCTGGCACTACTTGATCCTTTCCTTAAGTTACATCAACAAACCCGAGATCTTGTATAATTGGAAACCTTGTATTTTTCTTTCTGTGAAATATTTTGTTTCAAATATTAGCCATTTAGAGGCATACAAGCAACAACATATTACAGTTACTACATGTTAAAAAAGAATATTTAACTTTTAAATCACCTATTTTTATCACTCTTCTGTACAGAACACAGCATTTGCCCTATGAAGAGGACAGAATGTACGCCCAACCCCTCCCAAAGAAATTATCGATGTTCCGTCAGGACGTGCGTCACTCACTTACAGAAACTGTTGACCAAGAAACTAGCCTTGCCTGATAGAATAGAGGTTGGTACTGCAGTGTGAACAGGTTTCATATTAATTGGTATTTTGAGGTCCAGGCATACTGTTTTGAAAGTCCAAGCATCAGTAATAAACAATTCTCAGATGCCCTCTGCTCCAATTGATCATACTTAATGTGCAGAAAAGCTGAACCAGAATTTAATTAGTGTTGTGATTTGCTTCCAAATTATTTTAATGTTAAAATGTATTTGGTAATTTGTGCACAAATGTCAAAAGGGCCAGCTTCATGTTGGCATGGTCACAAAATTTTTAAGGTAAATAGTTAGGGTTAGGAATAGATTTAGGGGTTAGATTAGGGTATTGGTCAAGGGGTAACTTAAAATTGACTTCAGGAGTGAGTTTGGGAGTTCAGAGAACTCTCAGAAATCCTTTTGGACCCACAACCTGGGTGCCCCAGGTGTAAAGATGTGCAGTAAATTGACTGGATCAGTGATATCAAAACCTGGTGTGAACCTTGAGTGAGAATTATTGATATTAGCTTGAAACTGTACTGGTGGTTTACTGGCTGTTTTATCAGTGCTCAAATCGAGGGTTTAGGGCAAAAAGGCCCCATCTGCAATAGCTGCCAGGTGTTAGGATTTGGCAGGTATAAACAGCACAATAAAAAATGGCGCTATTGCAGTTGGGGCATTCTTGCAGTAAACCTTGAAATGTAGATTATATCTGTGATGTAAACAATTTATGTGAGTTAAATGTGGGGTATTGATGAGTGTGATTTTTGTGATTAAGATATGAAAGTCCAAGTTGGATTCAGAAGTGATTGACAATTACTGTTTTATCGGCAGGTAAATATATATTGTGGTGATCAGATGTTGTATGAAGATGAACCAATGAAATGTGTTGGGTGTCCTACTGGCAAGGAAAGGTAGTCACATCTACACTCTGGGCCATAATTTCTTGGACATAACAAACGTGCGGTTTGATCGTTGCGTGTACTGTGTCCTATGCAACACAATTGTGCCTTTTGGCGGGGAAGCGGGTGTGAAAAAAAAATCTTCTATAACTGTCTAAGAAACTATGAGCCAGAGTATACTTTGAACAAACTACAAATGGAAAAATACAGCAAGTAAACTTGCGTCATCCCCCTGGCAAGATGGCAGTCTGGAACATGACCTCAGATGACCTTTGACCTTGGTCCATGACCTTTGACATCATCCACACATGAAGGAACCCCTATTGACCCTTAACCCCAAGGCTGATATAATATTGGATGATTTGAGTAGGATAAAAGAATTTATCGGTCAAGCTTTGAGTTTTGAAAATATTGTGCGAGTCGCGGAGCGACGAGTGCAATATTTTCAAAACTCGTAGCGAGACCTATAAATTCTTGTATTCTGCGATAAAAATCATCCAATATTATCATTATTATGTTTTCAGAATCTGACTTGAACCCACAGATTTCTATTTATAACACTAGATAGCGTACGCCCGTGTTGAAGAATAGGCGGCCACCGTAACCGTGTTTGAAAATTATAAATATTCATTACGGTTATCCATTCGAAACGCGCCCGTGTACGCGCATGCGCCGTAACCTGTTGGCCTGGAAATGGTACATCGTTCTATGCAAACGCTGAATATATGAATAAATTGGTACACCACGCTATGTAAATCAGGGAATATATGAATAAATTGGTACACCACGCTATGGAAATAAGTACGCACTGCGGGAAAAGATGGTTACGTCTTTTGAGCTGGCGTTCGCTATCTAGTGTTATAAATAGAAATCAGTGCTTGAACCCAAACTAGTGAAGCAGGCTTGACCAAGTGTAGAATAACTAGATCCTATATAACATCAGTGAAAAGACAATTCAGAATAAAATGAACCAGTAGACACTGAGAAAACCAAAGAAATATAACTACTAGACGCCAGGAACCAGCAAAAGTAGTGGAACCTGCAGACATCAGGAACCACCAAAAATGGAACTAGTAGACACCAGGAACCACCAAAGAAATGGAACAAGAAGACACCAGAAACCACCAAAAAATACAAACAGTAGACAGCATAACCCAAAATAATGACACCCCCAAAGAAATGGAACATCCTTAGACTACTTCAGCCAATCAGTAGCCTCTCAGAAAAACTCATGTCATGGTCTCAAAAACTCATGTCACTGTCTCAGGTGCATGGTTTTATTGTGCATTAAGCTGTGTACAAAGGTATATGATGGAAGATTCTGAAAACATAATAATGGTTTAAATCGGACTTAAACTTTTAGAAGGAGACGCGAAAAACGAAAACCTAACCAAAACCTAACCAAACTGGAACACACACATACACATACAAACAGACATTCGCACCCTCGCAATATCCCCCTCTGCTTTTCAAGCCAGGGGGATAATAAAATTGGCACCCATTACAATAACTTTTTTCCTGTATGTGGTGTTTGGCTGTAAGTCTGCCCTTATATGTGTATCATTGATCACCATTTTCAAAGTCAATTGACAAAATAGGGGCAAATCTTGTCATTGGAAGCGTGTATTTGTGAGGGGAATGCTACAGTCGCTGCCAGAATTTCTCAGACAAGATTGGGGTGCATGGCAGTGTGTCCTGCATCAACTCGGAAGCACAAATAAGGTCCTGACAAACCGTCACACGGTTTGTAATTGGTCGAGAGCCGAACATTTCTTTTAATTTGCATAATACGTTGTGTGTGTGGGGCTTGCCTGAGAAATTCTGACACCAACTGTAATGTTGCTCTTAATTGAGCATATTCTTAAAAGGATATACAGTATTTTTGTTTTCAAAACAAAATACCACCACTGGTCAAATCATTGCTTGTTACAGCAGACCTGCATGGTTGAGCTGTCCACAGTTTATTATGGCATTGCTTTCAGTCTCTTTAATTATACTTTTCTCAAATAAAAGGTGGAGATCTTGATTGCTTGATAAACTTTTTATCTGATTTTTTTTTGTGTGGGGGGGTCAAATTGAAATAATTATTTTATACCCCTTAAATTTATCCCAAACATGTAGTGTTTTTACATTTTTACGTCAACAGTAAAATATTGGAGTACAGGAATTTGTAAGAACCTAACAAATTCGTTGTTCCTTCATTTCTTTCTTATAGGCTGCTCCTATGGTGCTTCATTATCAACTCGAATCAAGGGGACCACCACCAAAGAAAGACATCGAATAAGATCAAAACAATCGGCTAACAAAACAACACCTTCTGCACTAAGTAAGTAGGTGGGTCAACTGGGAAAAGTCAACATTTCATTAGCACCTGTATGATGAAGCAGACAGAGTGAGGAAACATGCAACTCATTGTAGCAACTCAGACATTGCTGAATTTCGGGAGATTCTCGGGCAAGAACAGTCATCATGAACGAAATGGTAATCTTCCAAGATGATTCGTTTTTGGTTAATGTTGACATGAGTCTTTGTGTTTGTAGATACATAACGAGAATGTTGTTTGAAAACATCTTGTTGGGTATCTAGTAACCACCACCAATTTGTTGTATATTGATTTTATTTCTTTACCCTTTTCTACGAATGAGTGCGTCTATAACCAGGCATAATAATGATTTTAAAAATGTTACAGACCCAAAGAGAGAAACTGCATGCAAGAATGAGTCTCATTGCATTTAAAAGAGAAAAATTATGTATACTTTGGGCGTGGCCAATTTTTACTGTATATTACAATTTGAATCCAACTGTTCGATTTATATAACATCACATGGATAATTGTTTTGTTGGCAAGAAGTTCCTATGTGACCCTCTTTGAAGTTCTACATGAAACAAAAGTCTTTTTTTGTTTTTGGCCCAAGGGTTGGTTATTTGTTATTTGTAAGGCCATAAAGTTTTAAAAAAAAATGTTTTCCTTTACAATTTTAAAGGGGGTACATATATGGACTCTTTCCGTTTTATTTGTTGAATACCTTGGAAATGTGGATTTTTAAAGAAATTGGTCTTCTTTTGCTATGCTGATATCACTGTCAAAAGGCAAAAATGATAATGTTATATGTATGCAGATGCAGTATTCACTAATATGCACTTGTGTGGTCAGACATTGGGGCTCAAAAGATATTTTTTAGACACTCTTAATCAATTTTTAAGTATTTTTTGGACAGTTTTGTACTGTCTCCGATTGCAATCGGCGGTTTTTTTCTCTTGTTTTTAGTCGTAGTTAAATTAATGGCAATCAGCCGGCTCCTCATTTTTTTTTGGTTTTATGTGCAGTTCACAACTGTAGAGTTTCGTTTTTTCTTGAGTTTGTCAATTTTATCCAAAAAAAAACCAAAAACCGGCAAGGTCTGGAAAATGTTTTGTGCCTTGATGTGTTTGTGTAAATGTCAGTTCTTATAAATGTTGACTTCTGTTACAACAAAGTATGGTCAAAATCCATCTATTTGAACCATATAACACAGTTACAAGATTGCCCAAAATGAAATGGTGATATTTTGGTCTCCTTGTTTGAATTCATGCATTTGGATCTGAGAAATTGAGTAAGATATTGCAGATTCCAGTAACCCGAATAATCCTTGGACTTTTTTAACATTTTGTTTTCTTTACATCCCTGCCAGCAGATCATTATTAATTAGAAAACAGAAGATACACACAAATAGACCATTTTTCAAAGGATTCGATCTCTGAATATTAGCTTGCTATAGTTACCATCAGAATACTAGCTTTCTGCATAATATCAAAACTGTGACATGGCGCTGCGATAATACAGTCGTCATGAAAATGCAAGCAGGTTTTCAATAGCTGCCATTTGCCGTCAACATACTATATGCCACGTATTTGGTCCGTGGCTCTTGAATGGTTCTTCAGGTGATGTCAAGAGCCACTGACTAAGGAAAGATAAATTAAGTCACCTAATACATGGCAGCGCACGATTTATCACATGGCAGCTATTGCACTTACGACCTTCTTTGTCATCACATGACGATGTGTAGTGCAAGAGAGTTACCTCAATAGGAATAGGTACACAGTCCAGGAATTGGGGGTGCCCACTTGAGTCATTTTCAGATATGTGCATGTTTATATGCCCATCAATACATGAGTCCCATTATTAAATATCTTCAGGATTTCGTAGGTTGCCGTTGTACAACAAAGCATTTTGATGCCTCTGTAGCTAGTTCAACCCACTCTGTGCTTGAAACAGTTGTGGAATTAGTAAACTTGTGAAACTTCCATTCCAATCGAAAATACTGCTTTTGTAGGGCAAATATGGCAAGGATGTCAACAATGATATAAAACACATTAGCCAATAATGTGAGGCACGTTGACCTTATATGATGCAATAACAATCATCCACAATATTGCATAATAATATGAGGCATATTGGTGAATTATGTTAGGATGCATTGGAATGTATGGGACTTTCATTTGAGAAATATTGGAGAACATCAGTAATGTAGAGCCCCTTGGCAAATAATGTGATGTACATTGACAAATAGTGTGAGGCACATTGACACATAAGTGATGGTACATGACAAATAATGGATGTAAATTGACAAATATGTGATGTACCCGTCAAGCACATAATGTGAATGTACATGGACCAAAAATAGTGTTAGGCACATTGGCAAATAATGGGAGGCACATTGGCAAATAGTGTGAGGCACATTGGCAAATAGTGCAAGGCACTTGGCAATAATGTGAGCACATGACAAAATTGATGTACATTAAACAAATACTGTGATTACATTGACAATAGTGTGAGGCACATGGCAATAGCTTGTGAGCACATTGGCAAATATGTGAGCACATTGACAATATGTGATTTACATTACAAGCTAATGTGATGTGATCATTGACAATAATGTGAGTTACATTGGCAAATAATGTGATGTACATTGACAAAATGTGAGGCACATTGGCAATAGTGTGAGGCACATTGGCAATAGTGTGAGCCACCTTGGCAAATATGTTGGCCCATTGACAAATAGTGTGATGTACATTGACAAATAATGTGATGTACATTGACAAATAGTGTGAGCACATTGGCAAATAAGTGTGAGGCCCATTGGCCAATAGTGTGAGGCACACATTGACAAATAATGTGATGTACATTAACAATAATGTGAATGTACATTGACAATCAATGTGATGTACATTGACCAATAGTGTGAGCACATTAGGCAAAAATGTGAGGCTCATTGGCAATGATGTGATGCACTGGCAAATAATGTGAGGCCATTGCAATATTTGACACATTGGCAAATAATGTGAGGCACAGTGGCAATAATGTGAGGAACATTGGCAAATAATGTGAGGCACATGCAAAATACTGTGAGGCCATGGCAATAACGTGAGGCACAATCGGCAAATAATTTGTGAGGCACATTGGAAAATAATGTGAGGCACATTGGCCAATAATGTGAGGCACATTGGCAATAGTGTGAGGCACATGGCAATAGTGGGGGCACATTGGCAATCATGGTGAGGCATACTGGCAAATAATGTGAGGCCATTGGCCATAATGTGAGTCATCACAATAAAGGTGAGGCACATTGTTAAATATGTGAGCACATTGGCACTAATGCGAGGCACCTTGGCAAATAATGTGATGTACATTGACAAATAGTGTGAGGCACATTGGCAATAGTGTGAGGCAATTGGCAATAGTGCAGAGCACAGTGGCAAATATATGAGGCATGCTCACTAATGATGTAGCATACGTCGGCAAATAATCTGAGATACATAGGCAGATAATGGAGGCATATTGGCAAATATGTGAGGCACATAAATGTATGATTTTGGGACCAGTACTCTCTTTACAATGATTGACCGTGATGCCATTATTTTTGTGTGGAAGAGCTGCCTCCGGCCTTGTTCCTTCAACATAAATATGTCAATTGCCGTGTTTTGAAATTTTTTTTTGTAAAGGTACCGTTCCCCAAATATAATTTATTCTCTAATTCAAGTGCTGTAGTAAATTTGAATGTATACCCACTTAGTAATTGCCAAGAGTTTCAGTGATGTTACAATTGTTTTTGAAATACACAACACCACAGTGTGTTGAAATCAATTTAGTTCACCATTAGGAACCACTGTTAGCAGGGCTACCCTCCATGTCGATTGACCACATTGAAACAGGATGAAGTTGCCTTACAATGAGATTTCTAGATGCAGTGGCTTTAAGTCTGGTAATGTACATAATGGAACCTTGAGTTCAATCACTAAATATTTAACCCATGTTTAAGACAAGAATTTTGATACTGAAACCATAATATTAATACAATATTGTATTCAATTGAAGTGAATTATATAGCTCATATTTCTGACCTGTTCATACATACACGGCCAATTTCTTCATGGTAGTTACCACATAGCTACCACCGAGTAGACATGGATTACCTACCCACTATACGTACACCCGCCGGCCAGGATACCGTGTATTTTTGCCGCATAGACGTAGAGTGTACACACAGCGGCTGTCTCCCCCGTCGTGGAGTAGCTACGTGGTTACACCGGCTCTCAGCGCGCGCAGTGTTTCTCATGGCCAATTTTGTTTTTTAGATATTTTTGGTATATATTTGCATTTTTATTACATGTGCGGGAATATGGGGGTTTTTGATGATGCCCAATTTGAATTTCGTAATGATTTTCCTAAACGTTAAAAAAATGCTAAACAGAGAACAAGTGTATAGCGCCCTCATTTCATGAAATTTTCATCCACTCTCAAAATGGCATCGTGGTAACCGCGGAGTAGCTACGTGGGCACGCGTGGTAGCTGAGTGTCTACTTCGGTACTGTCTACACACCACCACCTTCTTCTCCACCTATGGGCAAAACTACAGGGTAGCCATTGGGGTAGGTACAGCAGAGTAGCCACATAACTGTATACCTAATAACTGTGTACTTTGTAAACCCTATCTTGCAGCTGCTGCTTCGCAATTAGCCCAGTTGGTACTGTGCAGTAGCTGCCGCGGTAGACATGGTGTAGCTGCCGTATAGGCTTCCACGTGAGTAAGAAAACGGCCGTGTATGCACAAAAACTATAGTTGTACATTGTTATCATCACAGTGCATATCAAAATACCTTGTATAGTGTAAGTTCTTGTAAACAGAAATGTGATTCAACTATTTTCTTCGATGTGTGTGTAGATCATGGCAAAAAAGGATGTACAATGTACCATCTGAAAAATATCAAAATGAAGGACAGTAGTGATCAAAATAACGTACTTGTATGAATTTGTAGATGAATTGTGAGAAAGACCAAATGATCACTTGTACACTTGTGTTTACATAAATTGTACATAATAATAGATGATTTATCTAATTGCAACCTACATATGTAATTGGATCCAAGTGTCAATTTGAAAAGCTTTTAGCATTGCTGAAGATCTCGGTCTCAAGGATCACAATATGCTATCTTGCTGCTGTCAGGAGATGGCAATATTGCAAAATAAATACTCTATTGTCTGTAATAAAGGCCTCCTCTCTAATAAATACCCATATTTTTTGTGCCGTATGCAAGAGGGCAAATAGGGATTGCTTTGGAAGTGTTGTTGTGTTGTAAATATGTTAACCCTTGTAACCCAGATGTTAATCCTAAACATAATTGCCCACTGTTTCTTTTTTTTTTTTTTTTTTTTATTGTGAGAAAGACCAAATGATCACTTGTACACTTGTGTTTACATAAATTGTACATAATAATAGATGATTTATCTAATTGCAACCTACATATGTAATTGGATCCAAGTGTCAATTTGAAAAGCTTTTAGCATTGCTGAAGATCTCGGTCTCAAGGATCACAATATGCTATACTATCTTGCTGCTGTCAGGAGATGGCAATATTGCAAAATAAATACTCTATTGTCTGTAATAAAGGCCTCCTCTCTAATAAATACCCATATCTATCGCGGATTACTGCTTACCTTGAGCGTAGATGATAACTAATTTGCATCTTTCTGAAGGAAAGAGCCAGCTCTCAGATATGAATACCTAATTCATAAATCAATAAATCACCAACCTCAATTTTTTTTTTTTTTTTTTTTGTGATTTATTGATTTATGAATTAGGTATTCATATCTGAGAGCTGGCTCTTTCCTTCAGAAAGATGCAAATTAGTTATCATCTACGTCAAGGTAAGCATGCTAATCCTTATAGATAGATAAAACAAATAGTTTTGGATTATTTTTTGTGCCGTATGCAAGAGGGCAAATAGGGATTGCTTTGGAAGTGTTGTTGTGTTGTAAATATGTTAACCCTTGTAACCCAGATGTTAATCCTAAACATAATTGCCCACTGTTTCAACATACATGAACACATTTTCATGGCACTTGCATGTAATGGTCCTTGGGTAGAGAAGCGGCTAGGGGCCGACCAGGTAACCTCATCAATCAAGAAGATTATGGTATGTGTGCGCTTTATTCCGTTAATGTGTTTATTTAAGTATTACAAAAAAAACGATCTTCTGTCGGCTCGAGTTTCGTGGCGCGCGTCTATAGGCGCTCGTCTTATAATCAAGAGGTTCTGGGTTCGAGTCCCACTTCTGACGCTAAATTTTAATCTGTTATTTTGGGACTTAGAGATTGCAATGGAAACTGCAGAGTTGGCTAAATTGCGATTTACACGGTAAGTATAGGGTTACCTGGTCGGCCCTAGCCGCTTGTCTTGGGTAGTGCCCCACAGTTAACCTTCTCACGAGTGGTCAAAGGTCATTTAGAGGTCATTAGTGGTCATGGCCCCAAAATGGTCAGATTTATCAAATTGCTTGGTGTTTTCACATTATGTTGATCAATTGTGATGACTTGGATATAGTCCTTGGGTAGTGTCTCATGTGTTGGTGACCTTGGTGACCTCATTTGACATTGTCCCCATTCCCAAACCATGATGGCAGTCGACACATGCGTTTCGTCACAAACGGTGCTGGCTGGTTTGTAATGCAAATCACATCTGAACAAATGACCTGTAATAAAAATGTCTCACCCCAGGGCATTTATTACAGACAACATAGTATGGGAAAGGGTTGTAGTAAACATCTAATTTTCAAGATGTAGGGTATGGTTATTGTGAATCTGGGATCCATGGTGATCTTCTACTGGAAGTAAATGAGACTCAAATGAGGCTCAATATTCCTTCTGACTACAATGCTGTATCTTTTGGAATTAGGCACTTGCTTTGATACCTTATGGTTTCATACAAATTTTTGATCAAGTTACATACAAGAAGGTTACTTCTACAATTACTGCCTACTGAATGCCTTGTGATACATACCTAGTCAGTGGTCAGTGGTTCTTAAAATGGACCCTGCATATGGTCACTAAAAGGGCAGATTCTGACAAATTGTACAATTATTACCAGACTCTATTCATGTCCAAATTCTTGTAAAGTCCTTTGTAAGATAGTCTTCTGATACTCTTGTAATTTTGCTCAATCTCAACATCTTGTCACGGCTTGTAAAATAGCGCACAGCTCTTTCAGATGTGTCACAAACTTGGCATTGAAGATTTATTAGATATATACATGGACGGCAATAATGTGAAAAAATGAAGATGAATTTATGTGTTCTATTTTGCTAAATTGTTTCTGTGCCTTAGTGGTCAATAATAGAGGTGAAGTGAAATTGAGGCTGTTGGATTACATGAATGCCTATTATAAATTGAGTCATTTTCGGATTTGTAATTTTGTTTCCAGAGGTAATTTTGAATCTAGATACTAGATTTTGTTTTGTTTTTTTTGCTCAATTCTTTTGAAAACCCCATTGTGCTTTTGTGGAAAAGTATATGAAGTTCATCAAAGAAGTCAAAAATGCATTGCAGTTAAAAAAATTCATCTCATTGAATCCATTTCATTGAAACCAAAATATAGAACAGATTGGATAAATACATTTTCTGAAGGTGCATCTAATCAGCATAGGAGTAAAAGCTTAAAGGTGGGTGACCCGATCAACAACCTCGTCCCTCCACTTTACTCCATCAAAAGAAAGTTCATATTTTTCTCATTACCCCAATGAAATTTTAGGCCCAGGAAATGTTTCCTTTTGATTTTAAGATCAAAAACATCTCACAAGTATGGTATACTACATTTATTAACACACACTGTCTACGGGCCAATTAAGTACACATTTTGCTTCTACTAACCAAACGGCTGGGCGGATTTAACTCAAAATTTGTAATCGGATGTTTTTGGTGATGTGCTTCCATGTGAAGGATAAACATCATGAAAATTTGGATCATGATCGGGTCACCCACCTTTAAGAATTCCTGCATATTTGGCACTGATCAAAGTGTAACGGGCTGATTATGATATTGTGACACTCGTACCAGATTTTGTTGTATATGATACAATTACAACATTTTGAACTATCAGATTAACTCCTGTCATATATATGGCTAATCCTTGGTGTGATATGGCCCAAACATGAATGCATTTAGACTTGTTTCTTTTTTGGCTTCACATTTAATATTCAAAAAGATGGACAAAGTAAAAGGGAGAAATAAGACTCTGACTAAAGAATTCTGATGAAATTCATTACCTGTTTTCAAAATTGTATTGTAATTTTTGAGCAATGAACTTGTAGGTTTGATTGTATTAAGATGTGTATATTGTTTGACTGTGCTTTAAAAAACCCTTATTAGAATGGCCACAATATGAGTCAACATATGTGTTGACAAACTGGGAACTATGCCAAATAATGATTTGTAGATAATGAAAATAATGGAATTGACAATGTAAACCGTTTTCCCTTAAAACAGCATTGTAACCAATAGCAAATTGTTGAAAATAGCAACATGTTATTCAATTTAGTGTAGACACCTGTGTTGTCTTTGTGTAAGTTTTTACAGAATGGGCCAAGGAATAGTGATTTTGTATATGTATTGGCTGAAAAACAATGGAAAGATATGTGAATCACTTCACAAAGATGTTAATGAACATGATGCAGATTGTTTAGGAAGGGTTTTTAAGAACATTTTGAAAGGTGCATAAATCTAAAATGTAAGTAACAAAGTAAGTTGTGTTGTTCATACCCAACTCAACTTGGGCTTCCAGGCCCGAAGTGATGTTGTAAAAATACCCTCGTAATGAAATAAGATAAGGACCAAAAGGAAAAAAAAAGAGAGAATTTGATTGTCTTCCACATGCTTATTGGAATAGTGTGTCTTCTTTGATTAGAATTTTAGAATTGCACTGTCTTCCCTCTACCAACTTCCATCTAATCTATTTAGGAAGTAACCATGGATATATGACTGCTACTTTAGACTAAGAGTGAGAGAAGTAAATGTTTAAAGATATTTCTGCACGTCAGTTGTAATAATTTGTTAAATAAACGCCAAAGAAATATATGAAATTTCTAAAATTTGGGCCAGTATTCATTTGTACAGAAAGCAACCTCTTTGCCAATATTAACAATTTATGTTGGTCATTGGAAGACAACCAAACTTTCTCGGGCATTTTTATCCCCCTGGCTTGAGGCTCTGTAGGGACACATCATTCCAGGGTAAGGATATGCACATATGCAGTGTTTTGGTCGTCCATGTCCCAAAAATAAAAAATCAGATTATAGGTTGCCAAACTTGTAAGCTTAGGTGAATATTGGAATAATTGATAAAAGCAGTGTTCACTGCATTGCAAATACCCTGTAACTGTTATACCTGTAGTTTTACCTTCTGTTGTGTTCAATATGACAATGTGAAAAAAAACCCCAAAGTGGTGTGTTCAGAAACTTTGTGAAGTGCTCCACATCCGTAACAATGTAGTTGCTGGTGGGTGTTCATTGGTGGTAATGAATTCATGTTTACCTCGTATGTAACGGCGTATGAGATTGGTCAATACGCGTCACGTGACCGTGTATAAACAAGTGTTTCTGCATGGCCACTGTGACAAATGCCGGAAGTGGTAAAAACTCATGCAATTGCAGGCGGAATTTGATATTTAATGATTTAATTTTGTAAATAATAGTTAGCAGAAAGTAAAGTAAACATGACCGGGGTTCATTCTTAGGATTTTGGGTGCGAACATTGTTTATGCCTCTTTAGCCCTGTGTATAGACCAAGCGTGTGCATACCCAAACTCCTATGAATGATCCCTTGATTGAAAACTAGAATGTGTACCAATGAACCACCCTAGCATTTGGTATAGGAATTTACCAACTTGAAATTGAATCTTTTTTATGATATGATATGAAATATATTTTTATGAATTTGTATTCAAAGTGGAATTTGATATGTGACGTATAGGTGTATGAAAATGTTCACATTAAAATTGATTCATATGTATAGGGTGATTCCCGGGGGTGATTCTTCTGGAAAATCAATCCATAACAATGTCATATATTGCCATGGGTTCCATCTTTTTTTGGTCAACCTATACTTGGGTGCTGGATCCCATAATGCAATCTGTTCATAATTTAGCATTTGAAAACCTCTATACAGGATAAGAAGTGTGAGCATATTTCTACACCTTACTTCAATGACAACTGAATTATGTAAGGATGCAATACAAAATGGAACTTTTTCAAAGCAAAAGTTTGCAAGAATATTTTAAAAACTTATATAAGTATATTATATATATTATTAAAAATGTATCACTGTTTTTGTATATAGTATGTGTGTGTTTGTGAAGCCCAAAGGGCTGAAATATTTAAACTATACGTCTTGATTGTATTTGAGTGTGGTCATACTCTTGTGTATCGGTGTTGACGTTCTACCACTGTAATTTTGTTTCCTGTTGATTTGTGATATTCTTCAGGAATAGTGTTTCATTACTGATTATGAAAATCAGAATAATGAGGAAGTTGAAAGGAACACACCCGAGAATACAGGGTGAGTCAAAATAAGCCTCATGGCTGTAGCAGGCATGAGAGGCCAGAACTTAGACAAAAACAAATGAAAATTCTCATTCCTGTTTTAGAAATATTAAACATGCCTTGCAGGTTTACAAGCACAAACCCAAGCTCCATACAGCTGAAACAATCTCTTAGAAAGTGTTTCATGCACACTCAAAATGTTTTGGTATCTTTAAAAGGATATAGAAATGAGTTGTCCATTTGTGTGGTTGGTTGTTTGGTTGTTTTTTAATGGGTTGGCTGTTTGGGCCAAGGCATAAAGGAAATCTTGTGGAGTGCATAATTATGGGAACCAATTGGCGGGGTGTATTCAATATGGAATAAAGTCGCTGTAACATCATCCAGGTGGCACAGTTCTATTAAAAAGTGATCCATGAATATGCACTCCACCATATGGATGGGATTGTGTGGACAACTGATGGAGGCACTTTTACTGAAATCTTTCTGTCTGTGTCCCTCATCCAATTTGTTTACTCTGGCCCTAAGTACTTCATTCTTTCTGTTCCTTACTTGTTTGTTTTCTTCCTTCCTTCCTTTGCTCCTCTTTTCTTACTTGCTTTCCTCCTTCCCACAGTTCTTCCTTAGTAGTTGCTTTCTCTTTAAAATAGTCAGAATTTCGTCATGAAAGATTATCCGGGCTTGTCTAAGCTTTAATAAATTTCAAACTATGACAAATTTATTTTAACTCACCTAGAGGATATTTTCTTGATTGTTCTTAAAATGGTCTGTAGTAATTGTGAATTCAGCTCAACTACTACAGGCTTTTATACCACATGAAATCTTCATTGCAATAGCAATCTGTATTGTATTATAGAATTTAATTGCCTTTAGATCCTAGTTGCATTTCAAATCCTCTATCAGCTTTACAGTAGAATAAATAGTCCCTTCTATAAAACGTTGGATATAATTATGTGAACAAATATCTGAGAAATACATATCACAATCACTACCAGTGAACCACTTGTCTTATCACAGGTTTACCTTACTTAGTGTTAGTGTAGAAAGTGTATAGACTGAAGATGTATATAAGGCTGTGCAATGTTTACCCATTCTACTATTAGAGTTCCCAAACCTGCAGTTGGGCAGTGATGCACCTTTATTCTGTCTTTTTTGGCAAATTTTTACTTCCTATACTGCACTGTAAATATCTCTCTTTCTAGCAGACAGGGCGTATAAAGGAACATGGGAAGGCATTTCCCCACAAAAAATGGCAAAAAGATAAATAGAAATGATTTGTAAAATGCAATAAAATTGCCAAAATTGTCACAAAAAATTTGCTGCATTGAAGTCATTTTGTTTTGATTTAATGCACAAACTAGTGCACCTGAAGGCATTTTTGCATTTTAGCCAGAAAAGCCTAAAACACCCTAATAATGTTAAAAAAATTCAAGCTTTTTGCCCAGATTTGCTCCTAGTTCCCCAAAAGACAAAATTATTTCAATGGCCCGCTAGTAGATTTGCAAATTATGCAAGAAACAGCAAAAATGTGATAAAATACATCCCACTGCAGTTTACACTTTTGATCCCCCAATCCATTTGTGCATGTGATGCTCCACTTCTTCATATTATCTTTGCACAGATATGTACCAATAGTTGTTATAAAGACATAATTTATGAATATTAAGTACAGATAAATCTATAGGTTATACACCACTAACCTGGCTGCCGTAAGGATCAAAAATCTTGGGTGGACTACTTTCTTGCATGGCATCTGGAAAAAGTGCTTTAAAATGTCTGAAAATGCACTAGTTATATTAAGAAAGTGATGAAATTTCATGATTGACATGGTAGACTGGTATGTTTTCTCAAACTAAGCGGCATTTGGACAGTGAATTTGAGGAAATTTACTCCGCGGTCATCAATTTCACATCGATTTGCAAATTACTAGCTTTGGCGACTATAGAGAATCTTGGGTTGCCGGTCTGACATCGGGCAAGTTTGGTGATTCGTAACTAAAAATTTTTCTGGTCATCATATGCTCAAAATTTGGTTATTTGGTGATTTCAGCTTGTACTTTGGGGTGATGTTGTTGTATTTCCTCTGTGAGAGTTTTGTGAAAGAAACATGCTCAAAGTTGCCATTTTTCCCATAGACTACTGTGTATAAGTGAGTTAGTGGTGTGTAACCTATAGCATACAGCAGTGACTTGATTCAAAATTAAGGACTTCCATTTTAAAAAGTTTTGACTTGTTCAAGTTGTTTGTGCATTATCATTGATAAGTGTGTTGTAGCATAGAACTGATCAAGGGTTTGCTGCAAAGCATTTTGCCCACAAATTTTCAGAAAAAAATGGATAACTTTCTTCAAAGTAGTAACCGGGTTGTATTGAAAATGTTTAAAGCTTTCCAAATTTCATCTTGTTTTGGTCTTTTTAATTTGAATTCTGAGTTGGGGAAATTGGACAGTTATGGATAATTTGGCAAAATTTGCCAAATATGGATAATTGTTAGTGCTTTTTTGATGAATATTGAAAAAAAAGTTTGTGGTCAACTGAGCTTTATACAAAACCTGTGCCAAAATTTTAGGATTTGAAAAAGGAATTGCTGACTGATCCTAAGTATTCTTTTTTGGGGACAAACTTAAATTAATTTTTCCTGGCAGCAAAAAACAATAACTTTGTATTCTGAAACCTCATAGAATATGTTAATATGTACAAAGGGAGTAAATTTTCTGTTTCATATGATATCAAGGCCAGTAGTTGCAAGGTGCACACAAAGCAGAGCATTAAAGATTTGTTAACTTTGATGGGAAAAGACCGTAACTTGTCAACTGCTTTTTCTAAATACTGTGCATTCATGGTTATTGCACAGTATATTACAACAGCAACAGCAATGTACAGAACTTACAGTGTAGAGAAGAAATCTTTAACATCATTTTAAATAACTTTTATCCAGTATTCACATAGCTGTACTCTCCGAGGGGGAAAAGTGGTACTTATATAATATTGGATGGCTGAGGTTGATAACAGAAAATATCACCCGAGCCTAGATCAAATATCAGGCGAGTCGAAGACGAGCCTGATATTTTCTTGGCGAGGGCGATATTTTCTGTTATCAATCGAAAAAGTCATCCAATATTATTATTATTATGCAAGAGGAAGCTGACTTGACAAAAATAGTTTTAAACTGACTTCAAAACTAATAAAAAGAGATTATTTGCTTGAGCAGTTGCCCAATATTTTTGCGTATTGTGCAGTGTTGGGCGGTACATGCTACTCGCACTGCAGTATTGCACACCAGATGTATAATAATATTAGTTATTGGGTGAAGTGACCCTCTGATTATGGAATTTGCTATGTACGAAGACCCATGCTGGGTGAAGCCAATTACTGAATCTAGTTATGGGGCCAAGTGGTAACTTCCTTTATCAGGCGACGCTGAACCTGAATGAATTTATCATACCGCTAAGGCATTTTAAACATGTTTATAACAACATAACTTGTCTGTTCTTTTTAAAAACAAATATTTTTATCTACAAGTAATATTTAAGCCAATTCACCACATTTTGTTTACTTGTACTGTTCTCTCCATTTTCAAACTCAAGCTCAAACCTTAACCCAACCCTATCTCTAAATTATTATAATCCTTATTGTAACTCTAATCTTTGCTTAACATTAAAGACTTCACAAGCACCACTCCTCCTTTGATTTCCATACTTTAAATCTGTGCATGTTTGTAATGTTAAACTTAGTGTTAACTTTCATTCAAAGTGAATAAGCCGAAAGTGAATTGTATTTAAAATAGGCATTTAATATGGTCTACCATGTGTCTATTGTAATGTTTTGTTTTTTGATGACTGATGGATGACTCTACTTATTACACCTTTCTGGTGGTTGATTGCGAGAATGGGCTATGGTTAAAGCCACATTTCTCTCAATTATTACAGATTAGCAAAAAGGCAAAAAGGACAATGTGAATGAAATATTGCATATAAATAAAATCCATAAGGAGCAAGTACTTACCTGAATTTAAACAATTTTTTGAGTCATTTCTCTTTACTGAAACCATTAAGGGAATGAACCAAAAAACTGAAGTCCTATATTTGACTAGTTTCGTTAGAAGGAAATGGGCACAGAAAATGTTGATAGCATTACTCACATCCAGTTTCATTAACGAGGGAGGAAAAGTAAAGGAGGAAGAGATTCAGCTTTCTAATGAAACTAGTTGCATTTGTAGATCTTTGGTTTGTTATCCAACTTAAGTTATTGGAATAGTTAAATCAGTACTAAAATGGCAGGTTTGCAACAATGTTGTAAATGAAAGTGTTGTACCCTCTGCATGACATGCATGTCTTCAGGCGCACTTAAATTAGCTGAATGCAATATTTTAAGTGCAATATCTGTCAGCTGGCATAGTAGTATGTTATTTTCCGAAGTAAACTGTTTGAATACAGGACTATGCGCTATTTTTCTTCCTCTGTGCAGTAATGTCATAGCTAAGGCACAGCTTTTCCATATGCGTGTAATTACGCCAGAGATTTGAAACGGCTCCCGTGATTTAATGTGCTCTCGCAAAGAGTACACTTACGTCATTGTACAGAAGAACAAAAATGAAGTGTAGTTGAAAATGTGTATTTTCAGCAAGGAAGTTAAAGGGGTGGGATGTAACTCTGTTTTCACCCATGTAATGCTGTGGAACTTCTGTAATCTATTGACCATGGGTGCCATTTGGTGTACCTCCAGATTTTTGGCTTGCATAGTATGGTGAAACTTTGTGATAGTGCTGTCTCTATCTGTCCATACTTGATGGATTTAGATGAATTTTTAATTGGTGGGGGATAATCAATGGAGTGGTGGACCATGAGGGTGTTAGGAATTTCAGATCACAGGGATGCCAGTGGCATATTGCATGTGGGAAGGAAAAAGTGCACGAATTAGGCTAAAATAATCCAAAAACGGGCTGAAAATTGATAAAAGTGCGGAAATTTTGACTAAAGGAAGGAATTCCTTCCATTTAAAGAAAAATGGCATCCCTGAGATCACAGGTAAATCTAGGAGTCATTGGAGGTTGGAAATTGATGTAGACTTAAATGCTTTGGTGGAGACATACTGGTAGAAGATAAAACATTTACTAAAAGCTATGACCTTGCTTTTTGAATGTAGCACTATTCATTGTTGACTCGCGTGATGGTCTGGAACCTATTCAATGATGTAGTGCACTTTAGTAGCCATTGGTTACTGGTTCAAGCCTTGGCTCATGCACCTGTTCCGAATTATGATTTGTAATAGGATTTGTGTTGTGATCAATGTGATCAGTGGCTCAAACCAAAGTTGACCTGGCAACGGTCTTATTCTAACCTGCTCTACATCAGCGAATAACTGTATTGCCTCAGGGACTTCCATGTGACTCCTGTTGCAGATAAAGTGCTCTCAGACCAATAATGCATCATTTTCCAGATCATAAGACACTATGAGTTGCAATATGCTCACCCACCAAGGACACAGTTCAGTGGGTTATATTTGTACATGTATTGACATTATGATCTGGGTATTATACATCATACCCAAAAACCAGGGGGTGTGCTTTCTAAATACACTGGTGAATGAAATTAGTGAACTGTGCCATGGGAATGTCACTTTACTGGCTCCTAGTGAGAGTGAACAAGGATTAGTGCTACCTCTTGAAAGCTCTAAGGTGAGCAAAATCTGGCTTTGTGTAAAAGTGTAATCTTCTACCAATATGCCATTGGAGGTTATTGTGTAAAAAAAACATTGTTTGCACAGAAAGGGCAATCTTTCTTAAAGGTACTATCAGTGATTTGCTAAATCAGAAAATCATCAAAAATCATGCATTTCTGTAACAAGTACATGTCCTGCAAATGATAAGACCAGAAGTAACCTAATAAGGAAAAAAATCTGATATTTTAGTCATTACTGTCCGTACGGAGACTTCCTACAATATGTAAGTGAATGGAGATTCATATCTTTGAACAATGCCGTTTTCTTCCTTTTCCTGCCAATTCTTCAGTTGTAAAAAAGTAACTTATAAGGATTCTACAGACTTTTAAGCTATTTCTGCAAATTTCAAATGTTGATTCTTTCAGGTGAATCACTGAGTGTCTTTAAAGTTCTGAATAATCCCCGAGGAGTGGTTAAATGTTCAAGGACAAAATGCTAAAAATACTGCTGGGCATTCACTGAAGTCACTCAAAGGAACATTGCACCGCACCAGAGGGCTGGCCACAATCATGTTATGTGTGGTGTTTGGGCAAGCATTTCAAATTGTGATCTTTCTTCAACCCAACTAGTTGAAGCATCACAATCAAAAGATTGCTGAGCAGTCTTCAGAACATCAGGAGGAACATCCAGGGGCCACATGGATTATATTCAAATATGGTAGCTATGAATTCTCACTTTTTAACTCGTGATTTTCAGGAGTTGTCAGTCTTAAACATGGTCTCTTGAGTGATTCATCCTTGTAACATTGCACAGTATCAAGACTTTAATGAGGGATTATAGAGCTTTATTCTGTCAGGCATATAATCCATCAATGAATTCTCCACACTAGACTTGGTTCAAGCATGGACATAATAGAGAGAAGGACAAACAACGCGAAAACCACCAATTATCTAATTCGATTACCCATTCATCTCGACAAAAGCTAGGCACTCGATGTGTATTCATGTGCATACACCGAAGCCGTCTGTGATGTATATCTCTTTGCCGCGGTCGATTCAGTGACTACGGGAAAAGCTGTCCACAAAACTTTGTAATTTGACCGGATGTTGTGACCCCTGACTGTAGGGGTTTTTGGAAAGTGCATAGTACATTCATTTCCATCTTTTTTTGGCAAGTTGTTGTCACCAAATAGAGGAGAATTTTGTTCAGAAAATACAGAAAACCCCATCAAAATCCGTCATTCCTTTGTGGAGCTACGACTGTAGAAAATAAGCTTGCATTTTGGGTGATTTTGTGACCCGTAATTGTTAATAATCTTGTGAAAATAATATGAAAATTTTCCGATCACTTCCGACTCTTGAGAAACGGGGTTATGAAAGTTCAATGTACCTTGTAACAAAGTATAACTTCTGAACTGGTGCCCAAGCGCGCCCATATGTGGAATTCTACGTCGAAAACCCACCAAATTGTAATATTTTAACTTAACGGTTATGTTGAATTTCTTTACCGTTGTGGCTGTTTGATAGCCGATACCATGTCGAAATGATTCCAATGTCTGTTTCATCTGAATTATGAGTGTGATAAGTCATACTTTATACCTAATTAAATGTATAAATTATAGATTAATTAACCCTCGTCTTACGAGGGGGGGGGGAGTTGTTACGCTCTCTTCTATTCTTTTCGCAATACTAAAACCCCCATTTTCCGGTATCAAATGAGTAATGTAATTGCCAATTGACAATTAGTCCGTTTCATGCCCCCCAAATCAAAAAACACTACCGGGGTATAGCAAAGGTAAAGGGTGATCCCAAAGTGGTGGATAGGGTGTGGCAACCCCATCCCCCCCATTTCGGGAGGGAAATACCAACACGCCCAGTACGTCACGGGAATATCACAGACATTTGATTTTAGTTGCAATAGATAGGTGTTCCTCTTTCCTTTGATACCAAAATGAGTACCAACATACTAACATTATTTCATAATGACGTCATAACGTCTCTACATGATGGAAAATGTTTAAGTGTTACGATATTATTTATTATATTATTTGCAAAATATAAATGTTTCTTCCTATATGCAGTATTTTCATATTTTATTACCTTATGACGTCATAGTGACGTCATCAAAATCCGATTCCTCTCTAACTTTGGAATTGAGCATTTTAGGTGAGTATCTTAAGTTCTAGTTGACTCCCTTTATTTACTACACAAAAATATATATTTCGAAATCTCTGAATCTTCTACTTTGAACCTGTTAAACCTAAGGTCGAAACCTAGACAAACTATACCCAAGCCCGTAAATAAGCGGGCGAGAGGGCAGACGCCCCAATCTGAAAAGCCCCCCAAAAAATTAAAAGGGCTAAAAGGCACAAATATGGTTTGTTTTTTTTGGTCGAAAAAAGGTTTAAATTTCGGTAGAAGTTATCACTCTTGCCAAATCCGCCCCCCCCCCGCTCGGCCCCCCCCCCCGGCGATCCGAGGCAAAAGTCATCCCCCTAACCAAATCCTGGTTACGGCCTTAACTCTACCATTTTAATCAATTTAACGAGACCAATGCATTGGTGTACATTTGACTTCATTTCAAATGACCTGTGGCTAACCTCCCCCTCCCGCCCTTTTACAAAGTTCCCCACATTGTTCCCATCCTCGGTGCACCCAAAAATTATATCTCAGTCACTCTTCAAACTATATCAGCAACTCTTCAAACTAATAGAAAAATCATTCAACCTTCTCCCCAACACAGTATGATTCATTTTCTAAACGTATTTTTGAATTGCACTACAGTATTTCATATTTTTTCATACTATTGTCCGTATATAGATTTTCTTGCGCTTGGCTGAAATGCCAAATTGGTTAAAAAATCTTCCCATTTTTGCCCCACGCCACTTCCGAAGAGCCTTTCCCTCCTGCTGAGAGGGTCATGATTGCATTCCTTAACCGCTAAATTGGATTGTTGTAGGATTTAATAACAAAATGTGGCAACGTGATAGGGTCGTTGAAACTCGTGTGTTGTTTGTCCTCTCTATTAGGTCCATGGTTCAAACAATATTGCATGGTGGGTTATGCCACAAGTGAGAATCTGGCTTTGTACATTGACAACATTTCAAAAAATAAGATATCACACAAATATAATCCCAACAATGTAAATTTATTTGCTTGAAAGTAACATTTTTTTTCAAAGGGCGCAATATATTTTCCAAACATTTTCAAAATTAACCCGTACAGGACTTAAACAATACACAAGAAGGTTAGGGCTGTTGACATGCACAGCAAACACAGAAAGTGTGCATGCAACTCTGGTAATGACTGAAGCAATTGGCACTACAAGTTCACAGGACTGTAGATTCGCCAAAATTTCAATTTTGTTCAAAGTGACAGTGAATTTCTTGTCTCAAAGGCTTTTAGAAGGTAAAAACAATCCTTACAATTAGCAAGATCTGTAAGCAATTGTGTGTTTCGGACTATGATACTAACACCTAATTCACATGTTCCCCTGAACATGTTGCCTGCCATCACACTTTGAGAATAGAGAGATATTCATGCAATAAAAAACAAACAATTTGCCTCATTTTCCTCCCTATTCAGAGGCTTCTGTTTTTAAGCAATTTTTATGTTTCATGCTATTTTGACCTGGACCCATAAATGCAGGCAGTAAGATAAACCAAAATTCCCCAAAGAGGTGGGAGTTTTCATAACCTGACCCATCCGACACACTCATGAATTCAGAAACCCTTCATGGAATAAAGCACATGTTTATTCTGTTAAGGTTTCCAAATTCATAAGTGTGTCAGAAGGGTCAGGCTACGGAAACTCCCCAAAGAGGCTAAATTTCTCAGCACTTATTGATTTCTGTACGTGAAAACTCAAAAATTTAACTTTCCTTGGAAGTGGCTCTCTAAATTCCATATTTTTTTTTCAGGCATGATTCTAGGTCACACAGTCAAGTCATTGACTTGATTTAAATGTTTTAAAAAGACAAACATGATGGTAAAGCTATTTATATTATTTGAATTTGTATCCTCTGTCAAACTCAGAATAATTAATTGTGACAACTAAGAACTTTTAAACAGCTTGATCAACAGGGTGTTGATCAACAGGGTGTTCATTAAGGCTTTTCACTGCATAGTTTTCTTTCTGCAGTTGTTTGCCATGCCGGTTAACTTAAGTTCCATCATACCTTACTGCATTGCAGCCTATCATACCTTACTGCAATGCAGCCTATCATACCTTACTGCAATGCAGCCTATCAAAATGGGTTGGTACATTTACTGACCCCACTTATCTGACACCAATTACTTGACCCCACTTGTTTGGAATTATAAACATCATCTAAACAAAAAAAAAAAAAAAAAAAAAAAATTATTTGAATTTGTATCCTCTGTCAAACTCAGAATAATTAATTGTGACAACTAAGAACTTTTAAACAGCTTGATCAACAGGGTGTTGATCAACAGGGTGTTGATCAACAGGGTGTTGATCAACAGGGTGTTGATCAACAGGGTGTTGATCAACAGGGTGTTCATTAAGGCTTTTCACTGCATAGTTTTCTTTCTGCAGTTGTTTGCCATGCCGGTTAACTTAAGTTCCATCATACCTTACTGCATTGCAGCCTATCATACCTTACTGCAATGCAGCCTATCATACCTTACTGCAATGCAGCCTATCAAAATGGGTTGGTACATTTACTGACCCCACTTATCTGACACCAATTACTTGACCCCACTTGTTTGGAATTATAAACATCATCTAAACAAATCTATCGATATTAAAAATGTTTCTGTAAGAAATATAACCTTGATCGCTGTCAACAAATGAATTTAAAACAACTAATTTGCTCAACTTCGTACTTGCCCGGCCGCGTTAATCAATCTATCTGTTATTAATCTTTCATAGCAGTCGTTTTGTAATGCAGTGCCTGTGTGTGTGTGCGTGTACGTATGTGTGTGTGCGTGTATTTTTTACAATTAAAAAAATGGATCTTAAATTTATTGATAGGTCTACTAAATAGATTTATAAAGAAAAGTCATAAAATTAGCGCTGAAAAAGCTCCAAGACGTGACTAAACTGTATGGTATTTTTACGAGTATTTCAATAGCGCATTTATTTGGTGGTGTGCACCCGTAGGTTTTTTGCACAAGGCTCATTATGAATTTAAGTACGAGCACAGATAATCGATGTACGAGGCTGTTAATTATGGCGGGAAGAAAATCACAAATACATAGTCGAGTGAAGTTCAGGCCTGCATTATAATAGTGTAATTTATTAATTTAAAACAAAATACAAAAATAGGCCTAGTACCAAAATAGTTCTAAAATAACTCGTACCAAGTGGGGTCAAATAAGTGGGGTCAGTAAATGTACCAACCCTTTAAAAATTGTTACTGCAATTACTTGCAGTATGCACTTCTTTAATGCAACACAATGCAGTACTGCAACAAAGTTTAAATGATTTTAACTGCTGATGCATCAAGAAGCAGTAGGGTGCAGTACATCAATTTTGAAAAGTTTTACTGCAATGCTACACCACAAGTTTACTGCAACATACTCAGGAATGTACTGCAACCCGTGAGGTGGGTTGACCTGTAGTAAATTGATACTTTCACTAGATGATGCCCGAATTGGCAATATCACACATATGCCACCATAGTGTCATACAGATTATACCGTTAATGATTAATTAGTGGATTTGATGATGATTTTGACCTGAAAACTGTACCTTTAAAATACTTTTTAGTAGCTTGTTCAAATCGTCCACAAAAGTTATGATTCTGCATTTTCAATACAATCCTAAAGCCTGTTAAAAAATTGCTTTTCTTTGATTTAGGAAAACATGTCAGCCATCATCTGACCTTGACAGTAATTTAATCCTTAGAGAAAACCCTACTGTTGATCAACATAATCTGTTTATAGGTTTTGTTGAAGAACCTTAAATAAATTTCAGAAAAACAAACTCTTATAAACTACTTTGAACAATCCCTGATTAAATTATTATTGCTGCAATTGGCAATGTGACATTTTGCAAAATAACAGGTGTGCGTAATACTCAGGGCTTGAAATAGAGCATGCACTCATGTTGTACATGAAAATAATTGAGGGTATGGGAGTCTTAGACTTCACATGCCCATTAGGCGGACTGTTTCTACGGTTCACTTTCTGAAGGTTCACTTTTGCATTTTTCATGTACCAAAGGGTCTGCTATACTGAAAGAAAGAATTTACTATAAATCTGAATATTGGTGTCATTATTCAGAGGTTCCCTATTATAGAGAATTGCTGTTCTGAAAAATCAATTACAAGTGTACTATCTAAATAGTGGTCTTTACTTTAAGAATAGTCAACCTTCGGTCTAGCATATACCTTGGAATTACCATTTGCTGCAAAACCTCACACAGTAAAATCTCAAAATAGCAAACCTTGTTTTGAATGGAATAACCAATGGGTGAACCATTCAAAACCATTCGCCGTGCTGGGCGCTGACATTTTGAATATTGCAACGATATTACAAGTTTGGGGTCTTTGTATACACACATAACGTCAATTTCGATACCTACAATCCGCCAAAATATCGGTTGTTGGATGTTGGGTGATATTGGGTGGGTAAATTTTGTCCTACCCATGGCCACACAACGAATGAAATGACACATTCATTCTTCTTGATTTAATAAACCACCGCCTCAATGAATCATCTTTCACGCTACCGCGCATTGCCTTAACATGATAAAAAATATCAATCGGATCACAATATTCCAGGTACACTATTATTACACTATTACACCTGGCCACCTCTAACACATACATTAATTTGTATCACTCCGATTAGTGTAGATTGCAAAGCACACCACAGTAATGTGGAAAGCGGAGGCAGCCATTCTTTTCTATTGTTGGTACTCTAGGTGTTTCTTGTGTGGTCGGCAAAAACATGCGAGAAGAGTGAATTTCTAAAGATTACGTAACGTTTTCCTCTCTATCTATATAGAAAGAACCTCATTTGGGAATAACCACCATATCTATGCATAGGACCCTTTTGCCCTTTTGGGTGGAATTGGGGGGGGGGGCAACCGCACCCCACCCCCTGCATACGGGCGTGCACACATCCACAAACCTGCTGAAAGTACACATTTCTCCTTATTTCAAGCCCTGAAGATACAAAAATTAAAAGCAGAAAACCATATAACCTTTTGATACTAAAATTCAAGATCCTTATGGCAATAATAGCACATTTTGTTTTTTAAGAACGACCCCAATTTTCAAAAATTTAGAGATTTTTGCACAGTTGCATTGGTAATCACAAGTAAACTATACCTGTGAATGGTGAAGCTTGAAATTCTCTCTATATTGCAAAAGAATGAATTTTATAATTGAAAAAATTAACATCAGGAATTCCCAAAAAGTAATTCAACAGTTACTGGAAATGTCCTTCTAATATGAGATAGCTGTGAAATAGTGCCATGTATGTGTCTATGCTTGTCCATTAGCTGTTCCATTGGTTCATGCAAGTCAAGTTAGAGATCATGTTCATAAGGTGGTGTGCTATTTCATAATGAATGGACAAAAATTTGTAGTAAATTGCAATTAGAGATCCTCGTTTCTAATTACAAAATCTCTTCTTTTACAACAAATATGGAATTTTGAGCATTACCATTCACTGAAATAGTTTACTAGACAATTACCAACACAACTGTGCAAACATTTTGAAAATGAGGGGCTCTTTAAAAAATGTGCTATTCTTTCTTTAATCCAATTACATCAAAATTTAAAATTTATTTGGAAAGTACTGATGCAACACTGTTTTTGTTTGATCATTCCCTTTCCGTTAGAGCTTGTGACCGGTGATGTCATGCTGCTAAGAAAATAATAGCTATTGCAATAAAGGTTAACTTAATAGACATCACCTCAAATTCCACATAACATGCTAATGATTCAGCACATATTCCGTAAATCAATCTGGGTTTATTGAGTGTACATTGGCATAAAAAAATACAAATTATTCTCCAAATTTGCTCACATTTGTATTCCAACCACCTGCTGCAGCTGCAATGTTGATCATTGTCTCAACTGCCTCTTACAGTGTAAGGTGTGCACTCCAGAACGTCTACACAATGGCAGTACTTTAACCAATTCAAAACAGGCATAGGAGGGTTCTAAACCAAAGAATGGTTAAACTGTTACAAGTCACCCAATTCACTTTTAATTAGAAAATAATAATCTATACATGAGGTATATAATAGTAATACATTTAACATATTAGCATGCAAATACCAGTACCCTCACGAACATGCTGCAATGTAGAGGGGCTCTTACAGACCTATGGGGAGATGAGGCAAAAAGTTTGTCTCAGAAGATCATGAACATAGCTCCAAGACTTGCAGAAAAGTTGAGATTTTTGTATTGTTTGAACTGTTTGCCTTATTATATGTCTAATTGTTATTTTCTGACCATGAATGGACAGAAATTATGGGATACAAACAATTGCTCATAACACCAAAATGCAAGATCAAAATGCACCTTTCAAAATTGCATTTATGTATTTTTTTAGATTTTGAGGGTTTAAGACATGGGGGGGGGGAGGGACAGAGTCCCAAATTGGTTGTCCTTAGCTGTCCGATGATGTGGTTATATGACCCCAAGTGACCTTAAATAACCTTTGATCTCCACATCTGTGCAACACACATGGCCTTGTTCCGATGCATAACCATACCAAGTATAAACTTGATTTATCACTGCACTAAAAAACTCAACATTTTAACCAAATGTACATACCAAATGTTTGACACAGACACATGCTGCCATAAGGTCTTTCTGACAAAAATTGCATGACCTAAAAAGGATGAAATTTGGCTACAAAGAGGGAATAAAGTGGTCTAAAATGTAATTAAGAAAAGGAGTGAACTCCTGCATTTAACAGAGTGGTTTTCCATTTTCTTCTGAGACAAAACTTTTTCCCTCAAGTGACTGCACAATGGCAATACAATTTGGATGCATTAGCTTTGATAACTCACAAACATACCATGCCCTCAGACATATCTGTAATATATATCAATTAGAATAACTCATTTATATTAAAAACAAAAAAGTAACACAATTAAAACTTTGGGTAACATTTATTTGTGTATGTTACTTGTAACAAATGAAATTACCACAGATATGATAGTATACAAATACTACATGGTTGGAGGGAAAATAGGGCACACTATTTTCCTGATGTACTGGCTATGGGCCTACCACAGGTGATAGGCCCGTATCAAGGGAAAATAGTGTGCCCTATTTCACTGATATAACCCATGTAGTATTTGTTTTACTACACCTCACTGTGACTCTGGGGATAAGGTTGTAGGGAAACAGTCCGAACAATTTCCATAGGCATCAGCCGAAACAAGAAACTATTACAGTGTAATTTTCTTCACACTGCTTGTTACATACACAGCCAGATTCCTCACCTATGGTCATATGAGGAAGCACAAACTAAGACTAGGATACCCAACCTAAGGGGATGCCCTAAAATATCATGATGAAGTATCTACATGGGGACCACATGGGATGTGTACTGTGCATGTAGTGTACCCTCTGCAATTGAGGTGAAAAGACACAGGGTATACACTCCATCAGGTCAACAGCAGTTGGCTAATGTTTCCCTAGTAAAGACATCTCAGAGTACAAGTACACTTGGCCAAGTGTGTACTCCAAAGTCTGTAGAATTGGCTAATATATGTACTCCACAGCAACTCTCGGAGCACACACAAAATACCTACTATAGTCCATGTCTCCACCTCTGTGCAGTGATGGCATAACATTTAAGCCCATGTCAAGAAATCAGCCTTTGTACACGCACGTAAAAGCGCCGTCGCTTCAAGTCAGCGCGAGCAGTTTACTCCAACAAATCTCACAACCAACAAATCTCGCACTGACATCACTGCACGGAGGTAGAGACACAGACTATATATATACACTCCAAAGTAAGGACTCTGGCTGGCTTAAAAAGAATGATTTTTTCCCTCCAGAAAGTCAAGGTAAATTTCTTGATTGTAATGTATGGATCTTATGTATATTTTTTTTAAATTTTGAATTTTAGTTAGTTACAGTTTAGAAAAGGCCAAACAATCCATTGCGTAAGTAATTTTAACAGTGACTATTTTTTCACAAGATTGACTTCAAAATATAAAATTAAGCTTATACAATCTGAACTATGGCAGAAAAAGCTCAAAGCTGTTTAAAACAAACCTGAAAAAAAAAGGCTGATCCTGGTATCATATGAGAGCATGTGTGGTCAAGTAGAAAAACAGGACTTGTGATCATTAGACCGTTGAATTACGAATTCGAGCCCTGCTGTTTGTGTCCCTGGGCAAGATACTTAATCTCAATTGCCTTGTTGACCCCAGTGAAATCTGGGAGCTGTTATGGGGAATATTACAATCTAAATGCTGATAGGCATGTGCACTTGTAAGGCATGTCTTTGAGAAGCCACCTAGATGAAGCAAAATGATTGTGACGATTTCCTTAAGATGGCGTAATAATAATGGTAAGTGCTTTGAGACTGTTTTACGGTGATTAAGCGCTACATAAAAACTGGTTGTTGTTATTATTATTATATAATGTGTAAATACGCCCATTGGTATTGCCCAAAATCCTGAAATACCTGAAAAATCCTGAAAATGTACATGTACCTCTTCCTACACTTTTGTACTGGAAGAACTGAGCAAAAAATTCTGACATAAAAATGAAGATTCTAACAGGTCTAATCTGAGATTTTGGTTTAATGACAAACTGGCAGCTATAGTAAATGGCTTCCCAAAATGACAACAAAAGAATTGGAAGAATTTCATATAGAAGCCCCAAGTATGCAAATTGCAAATGAGGTATAGCCATTTATTCCATCAAGCGTTATTGCACAACATCATACAACGCATGACAGAATCAATTGTAATACCTTTATTGTCATACGCTGGGACTCCTATTAAACATCAAATAATTGCAGGCCATCTTTTGCAGGCCTCATTTGCCTGAAATTGTTAACATGTTGTAATTCAAAACCCTTTAAAAACACAAGTGAAACTTTAGATTATATTGGCTACAGTTCCCACCCACATGCAAAGTATCTAAATCATAAGAAACAAGTTTTATTCAAAATTTTCACGTTTGTTGTCAGTAATTTGTTCATATATCACATCTTTGTTTCAAACCATTGAGGTATCACTGGATTCTTATTACATACTTGCAGGTTTTGGCTAAATGTAAATTTCAGCAAATCAAAATGGGGTCATTTTGAAATACATTCTTGCAAAGATTTTGAAATGGCATTATAATGGTTGCATTCTCCATAGACCCATGTAAAACAGTAATTTTAGAAAGACATCTCTTAAAAACACCCCTTTTTATTTGTTTGAACTTGCACATAACAAACAGATAGCCTTCAGATATGTAATTCAAAAGTTGCAAGTGGATGACATTTTAAGGGTGCATTTCATGATCCTAGCACATTTATTTTTGTTTATGATTCACTAGATATCCTTAAGAAACGGTCATTTCAAAAATTTCAGTTGATTCTGATGTTGCGTTTTGTAGTTGTATCCTGCTGCCCCATAGGCCACTGTGTTGTCATTTCTATCCGTTTACGGACAGAAAATTCTAAATTTCTTCTACACTCCATTTATCTTCCTCGAGTAAGTGACGTCAGAGCGCTTAGACAGCCGTTTCGCGTGTATATTTCTGTACTGCCTTTATATGCGAGTGTGTGCACTGCAGTGCTTTTAATCAACACTCGCGATTTAGTGCTGTGACGGTTGCATTACACACTGACATCACTGACTCAAGGAAGGTAAAAGCACTGTAAAGGTCCGTTCATACTTCACTGCATTGCAGTGCAGTGCTGCAATGCAGCCTACCAAAATTGTCACTGCAATCACTTGCAGTATTGCAACGCAATGCAGTACTGCAACGAAGTTAAAATTATTTTAACTGGCGATGCAGCAAGATGCAGTGGGGTGCAGTCAGTGTTGCAGTATGCCAAATTTCCGCAAGTTTAATGCAACGTACTGCAACCCGTGACTTGCAGTGACCTGGGTTGACCTGCAGTAAATCGATTAGGAGTGCAGCGGAAGTGACGGAACATTGCAGTAAATTTACTGCACAGCAATGCAGTGCAGTGGAAGTATGAACGGACCTTAAGAGTGGATCGAATTTGCACGTAAGATTAGGCACAGATATTTAGGTGGATGGTTCAGACGATATAAAAATCTCAATTTCTTCAAGGTAAATTGGGGGACGAAGCTGTGGATCACGAAATGCCCCTTTAACATTGTTATTTTTTTCTCTGAAGTAAATATCTACTTCAACACAAAGGACATGTGTTGCAAATTTGCTAAGAAAGACAAGTTCTTTCCAACTTGCAAGCTAATTAATAACCATGAAAATAACTCTTTGATAACGTTTGTGTTTCTTTTTTTTCTGTTACATAGTACTGCAACACCGATAAGAGCACCTTTGTTTGTGGGACTTTCTTAAAAACCATATCACTTTCTAAGACAAAGTCCGTCAGGAATTTCAATGTTTGCGTATAATGGAACTCAAAATCGTACATACTGCAGTTCAAATAGTATATACAGCACAAGATCTGGAGTTGAAATATTACAGCATACATAAATAATTCTCCAACTGAACTCTGTAAGAAAGGATTTGGATTACTTTAACTATTTGTATAGGAGTGTAAATATCATCATATCATTCCATGCTTCTCCATATAATGCCTGAAAAAAAGAGAAAAAAAGACAGATAACAAATGTACAATTAGGACTTCATCAACATATGGAAAATATGGTACTGAAAATTTGGATATTCCTGATGAATTCCACATAATCCCTGTGTAAGGTGCATATGCTTCCTGTATGGGGCTTTGAATTCATTTTGGAAAAGCCATGGAATATCCATGGGCAGGTCATGATTAATACATGGTTGTCATATGCAGTGCATATGACACCCATGCATTGATGTCCTGACCATGGCTATTCCAAATGAATTGAATACCTCCCATATGGGAGGCACATACTCAATCCCAATTATACCTTTCACAGGGGTGTGTGGAATTAATCTGGAAGAGCCTGGTACTATATTAAAAGAAAATTTAAAAACATGCTCTGTGATTTCATTACATTAGTGTCATCTACAAACAACAAATTTGGCCAGATTTTTAGAGAAATTTACAAGATGGCATAACAAAACAAGCATGAATTGAGTTCATTTCTACTCACTGTCTAGCTGATTCTAATAAGGCAGCTTTTCTTTCTTGGTAGGACATTTGTCTGGCTGAGGAAGTTTTACCAAAAGAGGTTGAAGAAAACTTAATTGCCTGCGTCAAAGAGAAATCAAATTCTCAGTTAATTGTAGGACCATTTTTTTCACAAGGAGATCACATTAAATTGGTAACCTATTTGATGACCATCAGTGCAAAAACTTCATCTTCATGTTGCAGTGTTCTAACAAATTTATGGCTGTGCCTTTAATGTGTTAAGAGATACCCATTTTTTTTAGGCAGTCAAAGAGATGAGGCTATGGAACACAAACTGTCCCTTTACAGTGCTCATTTGAAATGGATACCTCTAAGAAAACAACTTTTCACTGATATGGAATATTATAGTATCCACATAAGTTTACTAATGATCTATGTTATTTTTTATCGGACATTCATACACTCTGCGTATTTACGCATATACAGCAACAAATCAGTTAAGCCGTTAACAAAATACGTGAATGTAGCGCGAGTGGATTGAAAATGTCCAGTTGCACTCCGCGTACTGCGTAATGTGCTTTCGAACGCGTACGCGTCGGGCAGGACTGATTTATTTTCTCAGTGGGTAATTTGTTTTTAATCTCTATGATAAATGATAGATTTAAAACTACTGTTTAAGGTAAAAATTCTTTTGTTTCTGTCGTGTATGAATTAGGTTAATAATTGCGCATTTACTTTTGCTCGAAAAATGGGACAAATCAATGCACTTGCACTGAATTTTGATGCTTGTCCAATGCACTCGCTCCTGCGGAGCTCGTGCATTACACGCATCAAAATCTCAGTGCGTGTGCATTGATTGTCCCATTGTTCTCGCAAGAAGTAAATGCGCAGTTATTAACCTATAATCGGACCAGGGCCAATTTTGCAAAAATCTACAAAAAAATCTGATCGGCAAAAATATATCAGAGCCTGCTGATTCTCAGCCAATGTATTGAATGAGATAATGGGACAAAGTATAAAGGGTATTTTACCAATTTTTTAAAAATAGAAACATGAGACAAGAGTTGCTCAAAGAGTTAACCTTATCCTCCCAAATTCCTCATCAGAACTTGTAGCAAATTTGGACCACACCGATTTATTAATTACAATCATTGTCGCCAATTCTTAAGTTTAAAAATTTGAACCACCAGTGCAACTCCTACTAGTACTCACTTGGGTTTGTTGATCTTTAATATATGAGGCAAATCATCAGATTGAATCGGTGGATCGCCTGATACTACAAAAAAAATATCAGCCATCGGATCGGCAGAGGAAACCCCAGATCGGTTAATCCCTAGTTAAGATACCTGCATATTTTTAATAAGAAAACTCAAGCACAAAGTAACCTACTGTAGGTGATGGTGCAGGTTCTGCTGCAGCTGCCCCTTCAGGTTCAGTTGGAGTCTGTGCTGCACTACTGCTACTGGAAGGACCTGGGGTTGTGGAGTCACTGTCATTGGGTTCTATACGTTCCTCTAAGATGTTGGTTATTGTCGTATCTACACAAGTGGTTCGCCCTGCACAAGGAATTTGCAAAAGACATGAAGTGGTCAACAATTCTGACTTTGTGTAACATCATATTACTGAATGGTTAGCCCTGCATATCTGCTTGATTAAAGGTCCATGGTCCGATCACAAATAGCTTCATCCCCAGATTTTACCGGAAGTGGTCGATATTTTGGTATCAGAAGAAAGCTACTATTTTTCTCATTTACCCTGTGAAATCTTAGAGCTAAAGGATGTTTGGTTTGGATGTTATGAGCGAAAATATGCCTGATTTTGTTTGACCAATATTAATTTTACACAGTACTCTATGGGGATTACAAACTTACGTTTTTAGCTCTCACTTCAAAAGGCCATTCTATCAAGATGCCAAATTTTATAGACTTAAATCGGGCCATTCCCCTTTAATGCATCCTACAAATATATGGATTGTCAAATATTGTGTTTTAATCAAATTCTACACATGTTCAACAGAAGATGTGTGTCGCCAGCTGTCACATTTAACACCTGCACTCTGTTTTGTGGCAGTTTGAGTTAAGTTTCACATCTGACCCTACAATGACCTTTGACCCTTGACCCTTTGATTTTTTTATTATTTCAGAAAAACATGATACTATAGCCATTTGCATCATTTGAGCATATGTCAAATTTGACCCCTTTTCACTTTTGACATAAACCTGGAGGTCCCTGGGGATCACCAGCAAGCATTTTAGCAATTTGTCACAAGCTACATTGGGACCAAGATTGATATCAATAACTATCACATAAAATAATATGGTTTAGCTTTTGGTTCTACTGGTCATGAGACATTGCATACATTGGTAAAAAAGTTAAAACATGCTGTGTCTTCCTGCTTTACCCCTAACAAGGCTCTACACCACAAAAAAAGCACACAAGGTAATATTGTGGTATATTGTGGTATATGAGAGTTACAGAACCTACAATATTTTGTGGTAGTTTGTGGTATGTGATCTTATCATTGACATATAAAGTGTGGTACATTCACGTACATCCCGCACACCCGACCCGCGCCCATGTAAGCCTATAACACCAAGGTTCCCCTGGGCCCGCAACTTCTCTTGGCAGCCCCATACATTGTGGCCTATGGTGCAGCTTTTTGTTTATTACTGTGGTATATTGTAGTATATGATGAGTTACTCCAATTTGGTATAGTTAGAATTTATCTAACTACTAAGCATACACCACAATATAATTTTGTGGTAGTTTGTGGTCTATGGAAGTGCAAGTATGATGAAAGTTGTGGTATATTGTGATCTGTGGTGCATCCTCACAATATACAGCCTGCAGTGTTAGGGATATTAGGTGAGCAAAATGTAAATATGACAAGATTTTAATTCTGGTTTTAACTTACTAAGGTCTCTTCTAATGATGTCTTCCGTGATGTGAGGTAACACTTCCTGTACTTGGCGTACCATTTTTTCTAACTCCAGTAAGCGATCGTTGGTAGTGGTTCTATCAATAGGTGTGGTGGGCGATGGAGGCGGTGTGGGTGGGACTGACCTACTTGGAGGACTTTCGTTGGGAACTGTTTAAAAAAAATATCGCCTCCTTCACCTCTTCCTTTTCCTGTCTCTCCTCCCTTTCTTTTTCCCACACACTTCATCACACGCCTGTAACACCCCTTCCTTAAAACACCCCCACAGATCAGACACATCCCCCACAAGCTCACCCACTCTCATCTCAAAATTCTTTCTTGTCTCCTCTTCTTTCAGCTTCCATACTTTCCTCCTCACATGCACTACCTTCCTCACCACTTTTTTTCACCTTCCACTTGTCCACATCGGCAACCACCAACCTATGTTGTAATTCCAGGGGAATTACCTTAACATTCTTCAAAAACTTTCTCCTCTCCTTACCCACAAGCACAAAATCAATCTCTGACTCGTTTCCCCCTGAACTAAAGGTCACTTTCCTTTTGTCCTCTTTTGTCAATTGTTGTATTTTAATCAAATTCTACACATGTTCAACAGAAGATGTGTGTCACCAGCTGTCATGTTTAACACCTGCCCTCTGTTTTGTGGCAGTTTGAGTTAAGTTTCATATCTGACCCTATATTGACCTTTGACCCTTTAACCATAGTTGCCAGGGATTGGTCACCAATGACTTTTTATTACTTCAGAAAAACATGATACTATAGCCATTTGCATCGTTTGAGCATATTGTCAAGTTGACCCTTTTTGACCTTTAACCCAAAACCTCGAGGGCCCTGGGGGTCAGCAGCAAGCATTTTAGCAATTTGTCACAAGCTACATTGGGACCAAGGTTGATATCAATAGCATAAAATAATTTTGTTTTGCTTTGGTTACACTGGTCAGGAGACATTGCATACATTGGTAAAACGTTAAAAAATGCTTTGCCTTCCTGCTATATTAGGTGAGCAAAATGCAAATAGGGCACGTTTTAATTCTGGTTTTAACTTACTAAGGTCTCTTCTAATGATGTCTTCCGTAATGTGAGGTAACACTTCCTGTACTTGGCGTACCATTTTTTCTAACTCCAGTAAGCGGTCATTGGTAGTGGTTCTAGCCACTAGGTGTGGTGGGCGATGGAGGCGGTGTGGGGGGACTGACCTACTTGGAGGACTTTTCGTTGAGGGAACTGGTTTAAAAAAAATACAAAAAAATTAAAATACGATATTGCACAGGCCATTTCAGGGTCACAACTTCCACATATCGCCATACAAGAGCAAAATTTTGTTAGCAGGAATTTCTTACTTGGATTGTACCACTGCATTCCTATGTTCGGTAGTGCACTATTGGATAAAACAGTTGGTACAATCACAGACTCTCAGTTGGTTTACGCAAATTTTGCGTTTAGGATGCAAAACATAGTATAAATAGTCCAATGACCAGAATACACACTTAAACAAATACTAGCTTTACATAACAAAACTTGTCCTAGTTCACTTGATTGATCATACCCACAAGTAGTGGGAGGTAAACTGCTACTTTGTCCATTCAAAATTGCAAATTAGACTCATACACCTAACTTAAGACTTAATTGGATTTACCATATAGGGTTTAGGTTAGGGTTATTTTAAGGTGGTGGTGGTCTGTGGTAATGGATGAGGTGGGAATTAAAATTGGAATGGATGAAATAGCAATAAAACAGCAAGAAACTGCACCTGCATTTTTGTGACATGAGTTAAATGGCACAATTGTAAAAGACTGACCAAATTTCACTCTTGACTAACAAGTCAAAAGTACTTTTCACATATTTACGTGATTTCAGGTTTAATTGCCCCCACCCACAAAGCTGTCTAAGAAGACTTACATGACCTAACTAATTAACACTGTGGTTTTTTTTTTTCTACACACACAATTTGATTGGTTACACACGTGTATATATTTAGCCAATCAGAGACATGGTAAGAAAACCTTAAATGTTTGTACAGATATATAGAAGGTCTATTTTGATTGGTTACTGAAAGGTTATATCATGTTATATCATGTAATGATCCAATCAGAGATACTGTAAGAAATGTGGTAGACCTCAAGGGTTTAATAATCTAATAATCTATTACCTTGTATTTGTGGAGGTCTGTGAAGGTGACGTTTCACATATTCACTTTTGTCTGCATTGGTGTATGGTGTAGCCTCTACATTCAATTCTGTAGCCATTAATTCTTGTACTCGCCTCGCAAAATCGTCCACCGATTCACCATCCTGTTTCTTTTGTGATGGCAAAAACCTGCATGACAATGTATAACAATTTTAATCATTACCCAATGTTGCACAGCAAACTATTCGTGCAATGAGAGAAAAAAAAAATGATTCGTTCACCTCTAAGCACAAAATACTCTAAGATTGATCATAGTAAATATGCAGTATCACCTTTTGTTACTGCTCTGGTCATTTCTCTGTGTAATATTGCATTGACTAAGTCTAGTGTCAAAAACTTAATGATTATATGCCTGACTGAATAAAGCTCTATAATCCCTCATTGAAGCCTTGACACAACTCATTCTGTGTAATATTACACAGATGAATAACCATTGCTCTATAGCTCCAAAAGACGCCAGTTGGTGTCTTGATCTGGGCCTGCTCAACTCCATAAAATAAAAATAAAATGCGGTGATTTATAATGTACTATGTCAAACTGATTTTAAATAACAGTCTCAGCTTAAATAACAGTCTCAGCACACTTTATAGCTTATTGTTGGCACTGGACTCTATAAAATGGATTGGCTACACAAAAGTAACTGTACATTGGATGAGAGTGAAGCTTGCTATTCCCAACACAATGCATTCCAGAGACACCTGTTTAACAGAAGCTGTATCTTGGGTGCCCATTTTAGGGACATGCCATCCCATACGCGAGCAACTTTAAATACTTTGAGCTCACTGAACTGAACTTGATTCTGCTCTCTGTTATGTCGCTTATTATAATTATTATTCCAACGGAAACACATTTTGTGTAAATGACCAGCTCTTAATCTCTTTTGGGATTCCCAATATGGCCATCAGTGGAGCCCAAGTTACCAATCCATTATATAGAGATCAGAGGTTGTTGGTCACAAGTGCCCATGTATAATTAACCCTAATCAACCTACAATGACGTTCACAACCTACAAGTACCGATAACCTTTTGGTCAAGGAGACAAATGCCTAATTTTCGATGGTGGCGGCGATGATGTAATATGTACTTCATCATGACCTTTTAACTCAACCTACCTGAAGTAGATAATAGAAAATGGCACAAAGAGAAACCATAGTAAGTCCGTCACAAGGGAGCCCCCTATTGTTTCTACGCTGACAGGTATTACAGGTCTGCTAACAGATATTAAGACTGGCTGCACAACTGGTTCAATGCTAAATGACCACGTACTAGTAAAAGAAAGAAAACATTTATTATGTAGTTTAACTGAAACAGTGTTAGTCTTGTTTAAAGATATTGTAAATCAGGAAATTATTGCACTACATTTATTTTTGGGCTTCAAGCAGCTTCCATAAATATATTGGTTCACACCTTAAAATCCCTCAGCCGAGAACACTTTCAAATTGACCCTGTGACCTGGTTGAGGTCAAAGGTCATTTGCCATCAAATTTAATGTAGACCTCAATGGGCTCATCTACCACACAAGTTTCATGATCCTACCATTTGTGTGAGTTAGTTAGTTAAACCAAAGTTTTAAATCCGGTTTTGTCTCCGCTAACAGGGGTGGCTGGATTCACCTCACACTCAGCAATACTGCTGTGTGAGGATTTGTTGGAGCAAAAGATAATTGACCGGATGCCCTTCCTGACGACAATCCACAGTTTTCGGTGGTGGGCCTAGCCTTTGGGCACCCATGCCCACCATTAGCTCTCCAGAGCTGACACCCTTGTAGGTAGATCTTCTTTTTCATTCTACCAGGGTAACCAGCTACCCTCCTCATCAGATTTCCTTAGAAACCTGATGGGGAGACGATTTAGCCGCCACCAACTCGGCCCTGGGACAGGTAGTAATGGTTATCCGGGATACCAGTAGCAGGCCCTCCAAGGAAACCTGACCTGACCTGAATATATTTCTTTGTGTAAAGCTCCATAGTATCTCATAATCAAACATTTAAAACCAAGCAAAATAGTTTAAAATGGGCAAAATGCAAACATAGTGTGAGAAAATTTCCAGTATTGCAGTACAACTTACACACAGAGCATGATTGACTAGCAGTTAGTCTCAAAATAGAAATGCTTTCCTTAGCATTTGAGCCAGATGACTCTGGGTAATTTTTGCTGGGGGAGGAGAGTTCGTCACTCTTCCTGCATAGCATGTCTGTATACCTTCCCCGCATTCACTAGTACCCATTTATACACCTGGGTGGAGAGGTAAAGTGCCTTACTCAAGAGCACAGCACATTGGCTGCAGTGGGGCTCGAACTGACAACCTTTCGCCTGTGGGTCAAGCGCTCAATCCACTGGTGCCCTATTGGAGATTGGATGGGCAGTCAAGTATTTTGAGTGGTGAATACCGGTCCACAACAAATCCTATAATTTTTTCTTGTTCTTATTTTAGCTTGCCATAATATTTCCAATTTTAATTATTTTAATTTTTAAATGACAAAATTATTCTCCACTGTCAAAAAGGAACCAACCAATACTAACTGCATAAACTGTATAACCATACATGTTTGTAAATACTTGCGTGATGATATACTCTCTAATTTAAAAGTCTGCAAAAATCTTTCTGACCCATTGGGAAGCATGTTTAGAAGACTGAAACTGGAAATTCAAATTCAAAACACCATAAAAAAATCAGACATCTTACCTAAATTTTAACAGTCCAACTTGTCCATTTGTCATTGCCCCCTCAGGGAATGTGAGGAGTGGAAGTGTACTTTTGTTACAATGCTCTTTTGTTCTTTGGATCAGTGTCTCCCTGCCTTCATGGGCTGCAAAGTCTGAGTAGCCCATGGCCCAGCGTAAAAACGACGACAAATTCCACACACTTGGCTGAAAAAAAGCAAAGGTATGTCATCTCATGTCAGTGAATAAGTGGCTCCTGAAAGATTTCTAAAGTAATCGGGGAATATCGTGTTGCTTCAAAATCATGACACTGGTTCAAGAGTTATTTCACTCCTTTGCCTACAATCATATGTGCAATTGAAAATAATTAAAATATTTTCATTGCAGTTTAAAATTTTTGTTCAATTTGTGCCATTGCCTGTAAGCTTAACAGGCCTAGGTTATAGATTCCAAGTATCTGTATGAAATTAATAGAGATACTGTTTTGCAGCATGTTAGTGCCCTGTTGCAAATAACTGTCACCAGAGTGCTTGGGGGGGGGGAGTTGAAAATGTGTAAAACAAAAGGTGTATACTAAGTTTGACAAAACCACACACACGGACACAAGACAGCTGGCCATTAATCATGCCAACATAATGTCTCAATAAGCATACCAAGGTATGAACTTGATCCCTCACTGTCACTAAAAAGTGACCAGTTGAAAAAGTGTAAACCAAAAGGTGTATACTAAATGGTTGATCACAGAAAGAGACAGACAACACAGAATAATGCCGACTAAGTCTTTCGATTGCATAGGAAACCTAGATATTAGAGTTTCAAGATTCTTTTTCACAGTGAGAAATTGATGAACAGCAAAATCTGGGTTACACAGACCCCCTAGGCATAAAGTGTTAATCCAACTTAAATGCACAAGGTAATCACAAGTGAGACAGCAGAATTTGAAGAAAAGTGCAAATTTAACTGAACTCTCCCTTCAACTTCCAAAGTCTGTCAGGACCATATGTCGAGGTTTAGACAACAAGCATTGCGGATACAAAATTTTCTCTTCTTTGGTTAAAAGATTCAATGTCTGACACACATTAATTTTCAAATTTAAAGGACTTTGGAAAGGGGATCTGCCTTTTTGGAGCTAGTTTTAATTTAATTGTCTTTAACAGTTTAAAGTACGTACAGTAAATTGAAGCATGATCAAATTAAAGGTCACATGATTAGTATGACACATGGATAGCGACCAAAACTTTAGCAGATGTCCTTCTCCTCAGTGCCTTTATGGGAAATAAAGACACCTAACAGCAAACACATGAAACGTAGAATCAACCTGCAACAAAATAGCAGCAATGAATCTCTAGTGAGATCTGTACAGAGACGTGATGCAATCAAGGAAAAAATGGGCTAATGTTTGTTACAATACTGCTTTTGTACGAGGTCCAAACTTACAATCTTCCTAATACCATCATCAATCTCATAAATGAGAGTGTAATGGATAGGATTTGTATGACTGTAATGTTATGGGAGTCTCTACACAATATAACCATGCACTTTAAAGTGCAACGAGAGATTGTTGGGCACTCATATATTGCTTCATGTACCTATTTCATATAGATAAGACACAAAAATAGATTCTACCTTGTCTTTTGCTACAGAAATGCTTGAACATGAAAACAAAAGGCGATTTTTCATTTGTAAATTTCTAAAGGTTTATTTACTCTTTTGAATTTTGTATTTGATCCTATATGACATTAGAAAATTTCACAATTTTTGTCAATCAAGACATTTTTCCTGCTATCTTTTCACGTGGGGACATTTTGATAGAAAGCTTTACTTAGTGGAACAAGAGCACCATGGTGCTAAACTTCATAAGGAAAAGTGTTATTGGAGATGAGTGAAAGGTAGTGGTTTCTTTTTGTGCTTGTTTAACTGTAACACGTGTACTCATAGTGCCATGTTGTATGGCATTTCTTGGACCTCACCACAAACTCGGATCTACCCACCAAGTTTAATGACAATTACAACCATTTGACTTTGGATGACCCAGATGTCCTTGAAATGACTTTCAAAATTGTTGGCAATGAATGTTGACCACACTCACCAATGTCATTGCCGATCCATTCCAACTAGCAAGTATCATCTTTATATGCTTTTGCTTGTGGAGACGCATGAAAATGAAACCGCAACACACCTACATATATACAACATTATAAATACATACACAATACAGACACAACACGCACCACAAATACACACAAGGAGGCTAAGATTTTGATTAGTATTGGTCTTCCTGCACTCTAGTGCAGACGACACATAAAATTGAGGTAGGGTTTTATTTTAAAGTCATATTATTTAAAAAAGAAAAAAACAAACGACCATAATACAAAGTAGGTGAAACGGGTAGGCCTATATGACACATAAAGTTGCCAATGTAGGCTTTGAAGTAACAATGATAATGTGTAAGGGTTTAATATTAATTGAAAGCAAGAATACAAGATGATATCGAGGGATCCAATGCCCAAATTTGACTCCACAACCTATCTCACATGGGTTTCCTTTAGAAGAATGTTAAATTCAGCTTTTTGTTCATTTCGTTTTTAGAGACAAAAAAAAAAAAAAAAAAAAAAAACTTCCCATTAATAGGTTTCACAATATTGTTAAGATGCATCAGTAGGTCAAATAAATCTACATTGCTTACTAAATCTGAAAAAAATACCTCATCATTTTGACTGTAACAATATGATCTTACAAGATTTTCTGGTCAAATTTGACTGGCAAATTTTGTAAACTCTTGACCAGGAATCCTTGTCAACTTGACTTTATTTCTGGTCAAATTTTTGAATGACAAACTGCATAAGATCAATTTAACAAGGTATTTTTAAGATTGATATAAAAAGGGGAGCATAAGGCCAAATGCCTGAGATCACAAAGGGAACATGGAGTCACCAACATGTGGACACTACCCAAGGGTCATTCTAAGTGTAATAGAAATGATCGACATATGGGGATAACCAAGCAATTTTATAAATTTCGACCAATTTAAGGTACATGAGGTCACAAAGGTCACTTGAGGGAAAAAACATGTGGGACACATCCAAGGGCCAATGTATCTAAGGGCTCATGAAAATCGATCGACCTATGTGGATCCCAAGCATGTTACAATTATGATCATTCTTAAGGTTCAAATGCGTTCAACAACATGTGGACACTACCAAGGGCCATGGTATCCAGTGTCATGAAAATTATCGAATATGTGGATACAACAAGCAATTGTTATAATTCTGACATTTTAAGGTCACAGGGGACACAAAGGTCACGAGGTCACAGTGGGACAATACCCAAGGGGCACTGTATCTAAGTGTCTAGAAATTGATCAACATATGGGGAAACACCAAGCATTTCTAATTTGACCATTTTAAGTTCAAATGGGACACAAAGGTAATCTGAGGTCACATGTGGACACTACCCAAGGTCACTGTATCTAAGTGTCATAGAACTTGATCAACAATGTGGATACACCAAGCAATTTTCCATATTCGGACCATTTTAAGTCACATGAGTCACAAGGGTCACATGAGGTCATCAAAATGTGGGACACTACCCAAGGGGCCCGGTTGTATATAGTGTCATGAAAATCGATCGACATTGTGTGATACACCAAGCAATGTTGTATTCTGACCATTTTAAGGTCACATGAGGTCACACAGGTCAACATGAGGTCACAACAGTGAGGACACTATCCAAGGCACACGGATCTAATGTCATAGGGAAATCGATCAACAATGTGAACACCAAGCCAATTTTATAATTTGACCATTTTAAGTCACATGAGGTCAAAGGGTCACATGAGGTCATCAACTGTGGGACACTATCCAAGGGCCGTTGATCTAAGTGTCATGAAATCGATCGACATAGGGATAGACCAAGCAATATAAATTCTGACCATTTATAGGTCCAAATGGGTCACAATTTTAGGTCACAGAGGTCAACAACATGTGGGACAATACCCAAGGGCAATGTATTAAAGTGTCATGAAAATCGATCAAATATGTGGATACACCAGCAATTTATAATTATGACCATTTTTAAGGTAACACGAGGTCACAGGGGTCACATGAGGGTCCACCACATGTGGGGACAGTGGACAGGTGGCAATTTTTCTAAGTGCATATAATCGATCGACATATCGTGGATACACCAAGCAATTTTATAATTCTGACCATTTGAGTCACCACGTGTAGACCGTACCAAGGGTCATTTTATTAAGTTCATGTAAATCATCGAACATATGTGGATCACCAAGCAATTCTAAATTAGACCATCTTTTAGGTAATGAGGTTCACCATCATGTGGGACACTAACCAAGGGTATGATATAAGTATCATGAACATCACTCGGACATATGTGGATCACACAATTTTAAATTCTGATCATTTTTGGGAATGACCTTTAGATGACTTGCCCCACTGCGAGAACGGTAGCTCGGGGCATACAAAGGACCATAATGCAAGTGACATAAATGATGTGCATGTATGGGAAACAGCAGGCAAATTATTTTAGGGTAACATTTTGCCCCAACAGGCACAAGATAGATACAAGACACGTGCATCAGGTTTTGTGGATCCAACATTAATGTTAAAGCAAAATGTTCACATGCAGAACCTACTTGGATTCGGTAGACTTGCATTTTGCTCTTAAGTGTAGGGTGCCCCTAGACGCGAACGTGACCAAATTGAGGGAGGGATACAATTTGTAACCCTCTCAGAGCTCTGATTAATTATCAGAAAGAACAATAAGAATAAGGGCATTTTCAATTTGTTGGCGTCGTTACTATATTACGATTAATTAATAAAAGTGTGCTTGGTCATTATGGTTATATTTGATCAGAAAAGACGAATGCTTCCGCTGTCGATTGGGGTAGACGTTTAGAGGTCCATTGATGCGATTGGTGGGTCATTTACTTCCGACATGCCGTACAGGAGATATTGGTAGATTTGTTTAACGAGTTTCCCAACAAACTATGATCATATACCGTACATGTATGTAGGGCATATGGCGTTGTAATTTGGGGGGGGCGGTTTGGGGGGGGGGATGGCTACGAAACGCGGTATAGGATAAAATGCGGTTTTCTGGGAGCGGAAGGAGCCGTTGTCATTTTCTAAAATAACTTGAAATGTTATAATAAAAACCAGAGTAAATGAAAACAAACTGCTGTTACAACATAGACCCGCTAACTTAGTGATTTCGTAGGAATCTAGGCCAGGCTAAAATTATGATTGATGTTCTACGCAAATAAATGAGGTGGATTTACAGTTGCTTAATTTTCGTTATAATCTGCCGCTAAATTGAGTAAAATCAAGTAAAAATCCCAATTTTGATCAGCAGCCTGACTGAACATTGCCGATAAATGTTCATGGAGAAATCCCTATCTTTCTGAAAGCAGCCTGGTTGAAGGATCTGCTAATACAGGTAAAAAAGGCTTGCTAAAAACCCACAATATATGCATCTCATTGAAGGTTTACCAGATTTTCATCTATTCGCGGTCACAAAATTAGGTTTGTTTGATAATATAAGATAAAGACGATAGTGACGATTTGTCCAAGATTGGAATTATCTTTTAAGGTTTCCCCCTCCCCCGAATGAGCATTTATATGCTTCACCCCCAGTATCAAATGGACTAGTCAAAACAACAGTCTCATTTCATTGTTAATGAAGTCAACCAAATAAAAAACAAACAGTAAATAAGTTCAAAGTTTTTTTTTTAATAATTTTTTAAAAAAATTCCAACTAATGATTTGACTCGAACTAAATGATAACTTGCTATAATGTCCAAATAGTCTTCTCATATTTATTTGTGATTTGTAAAATGGAAAAAAAACCACAACACACACCCACAAGACAGCATTGGCTATCGACATGCATTAGACGGCTGCCGTCGATGTGAATTTTGATTCAACAGAACATTTAGGCCTAATACGATAACTTGTTCAAATTTTAACATATAATTGCAACTTAGCAATAAAAAAAGGACGATGGTGATAGTCATGACTATGAAGTGAGAAGTACAAAATCTTCAACCTAGGATCATCGCATTTTAACACATGGACCATGGAAGGAGTGCGAGTCAAGCTGCGATGCCCGTCTTATGTTGTTTCAGCTGTGATGCGACGTCACGGGGTGCGTGTGTTCTGTGAACTTGGCAAAATTGGGACCAATGACAAGCGGATGCTAGAAAACAATGTATAAAGCCAATGGGAACAACCATGCCTTGCAGGTAGGGATGCACCACAAGCTACCAAACAAGAACGAAATTTGTAATCTTGCAAACCTCAATTTCGCGTAAAACTCGCCATGAATATAGTACCATGAGTTAATCTTAGAACAATAATATTCATGCTAGAACAGGGACGTTAAATAAAGTATTTCGAAATAGACCCTTTTGTGAATTAAAATTCTCGATTCCACCCTTTTATGTTCATAACAAAATACCAAATACACTCACCTTTTTTTTTTTCTATCAGCTTCATATAGCCCCAAGGACCCAAAGCACCCTTGTACAAATGGTTCGCTCACATAGTCGCGACCTGTTCGCACGAAAACATACCAAGGCCGGACACAAACATTACAATATTAATGGCAGAACTTGTCTCGAAAATATCACAAATATCTCCAAGTGAGAAAAATAGCTACATCATAAATACAACATTGCCTAAGAAGAAGACAAACATGGCACAAAACCCCAAACCAAACATGTACTGCAGACGAGACGTCAGACGCAATCGCACAGGCCTCCATTGAGATTTACACGTTACCAAAAAACCACTCAACCCACAAATATAAAATGGCCGGTGCGCTCTTCCCATTCGCAAGTCCTGTAATGAATCATTCATTTACACACAAATGACCTGAAATAGACGAATTTAATACAGGCCATACACATAAACCTTTGCACGTATGGCTTGTACGTGGACGTACATTATAATCACGGAACCTCAGGGCATGATTCTTTGGTCGTGTCATTTGAACGCATAGTTGATCTAGGTGTCGCGAGTAAAAATCACGCTTACCACGGCTGCGTTCGTATACAAACAAAAAACACAAAGAGGTATGACTTGTTATGTGGGTACGGGGTTACAAGGCGACAAAAAACAGCCAACGCAAAAACAAACGCAAAACAGAACAACTTCTAGGCGATTTTGCCTTACGAAATTCATTCACCTTGAAGAGCACATCCCACACATTCACACGACCAATTTGAACAAGATATGCTCAATTGAGTGAAACGGAGATAGATTTTTCGCCCGCTCTGCCGAATCGGCACGATAGATGGCTTAATTATCCTTATGAGCCAAAAATCAGAAATTTCACATTTGTAGGGACACCTGTTATGGAAATCTCTCGTTGCACCTTTAAATGGGCAGACTAGGTAGCCCTAACAATCCCAAATACCACCCTGTGCTACCACTGTGGTATTTTGTGGTATTTGGGAGTTCTTGAAGTACTTCCTGTATATTTTACATAGAAATAATGAATTTCCCCTGTGGTATTTAGGGAGTTTGTTATGAAATTAGGAGTGAGGGTGTTTGGGCTAGCAAGATTATATCGATCAAGTAAAATTGCATCCTGCCATGGTAGGGCACCTCCCCCACAAAAAGGGGGGGGAAAAAAAGAAATGGCTATCGCACTGATCAACAACCTGTTTTTTAAACATCTTCTGGAAAAAAAATTGTGGTACAAAGAAATACTGACCCTAATTTTCAAAATTAAAAAAAAATGTTTTCCTTTCTGAATTTTAACGTTAAATTACTCAAAAACATTACGATAAAAAAGTTTTTTGAAATTCTCAATAGGTTTTAAATAAACTGAAAATGAAGAAATAACTGTGGTATTACATTTTGTGGATTTTGGCATGTTGAAGGATATGGGGCTGGAGTCCTCTGGTGTACTTTCACCAGTCTTCAAAAGATGGCATTATGTGTCACGTGGCAGCATGAAAAGTAATGATTGTACTAATAGACATAATGGAAGGCTTCTACAATCTTGTTCAAAAGTCCCTGGAACACTTGTTAATATGGCAGCTATGAAAGGGATGAATAGGCTTGAAACGCATTGTATCTATAACTTTCTTTCCCCCCTCCCCATCCCCTCCCATCAGTGTTGAAAATAATATGGTTTGCGAGATTGCTCAAATGTGTCGTGCTCATGCAACATTGAAATGATGGGGGCTGGGGGGGGAGGACCCAATCTGCACAAGGGTTCCAAACAATTTTGAACAAGATTGTAGCTCTACTTAAGGTTATTACTTCTTTCAAGGGAAAACATATCTAGATTATATAAGGGAAGAGTTTCTAGTTCTACTTAGGGTTTACCTTCTTACAGCGATGTATTTGGTAGAACACATGATACCACAAATACATGAAGGCCAAGGAAGACACGCAAAGAGAGTGAGGATGACCACAAGGGGAAAAATACACCACACACAGGATTGTCTTCCTGCCTTGGTACAAACCTGAAAAATTATGGCAAGATATGAAACTGACATGTATGCACCAATCCAGAGTAGTAATTTGTTTGAGCAATACTTGTGCCTGTTATACTGTTTGAATTTGAGCAGCTAATTTAGGGATATGGTGCTGCCAGCCATCTTCAAGAAGGTGGTATGTGTGCCAAGTGGCAGCATGAAAGTACTGATGTCACTGATGACGGAAATATGGGAAGGTTTCTAGCTGTACTTCAGTATTACCGCTTACAAGGCCACAAATAAAGGACTATATAATGTATGGCTTCTTTACTTTGTTCATCACCAAATTGGCCAGACTCTGGACAATGCGAATTTAAATAGAATAGCGCGGGCGCAACTTTAAGCAACACTACCGCCAGCGGGCGCAGTGTGTGTTGTATGTGTGGTGCACGCTGTGGCTAGAAAGAATGAGTGTACAAGGAATTTTTTGCACGCGCGAATATAAACAAAAGCCAAATAATTTTTTTTTGGGCTTTAGGTGATGAACAAAAGTATGGGGTTCATCACGGGGGGGGGACCAGTTGAAGCCTACGGTTCTAGGCATAAACATCGTGCAAACAAAATTGAGTCCAGTAATTGACTTTTTAAATTCCATTTTTTATCATGTCAACTGATAATCAACCAATTACTATCAAAATCTAGAGTGATATTCTCATGTCATATTCAGAAGTTTTGTGAATCAAGTTCACAAAAAAGCCATGTTACTTTGTACCTATTACATACCTTTTATACAGCTTTTTAACCATGAATTACTTTCAGTTGTGCACAGTACTCATGAGATTTCAATTGAAATCATTACGGAAATACTATTAACCAATTATTCTTAAAGGAACAGTGATATGCATACCTGTGTGTGCTGAACATTCGGGATATCTCCACCCTGGATGCTGCCATGGTCTTGATGACTACTCAGCCTCTGTTAGTTAAGTAGACTGCACAGCACTGCCACAAACAAAAATATGAGAGACAAAATTTACTGAACGATTTTTACATTAAGAAATATTCCCTTTGGCTGTCAAGTATTCAACACATATACTCGTGGGTTTATTTAAATGTATCCAAACTTGAAAATTACGGAGTATCATAGCAATGACATTAATTAAATTAACACTAAAATTAAGACTTGGTATGCTTCGTATGAGGTCCATTACATTTTCCAATTACATTTTAAGCATATCTTACAATTTTACCGCACATGACCTTTGATCTTGGTATGTGACCTTTGACCTCATCAACAAATGGGGGATGCCATGTTGCACCTGTGACCCAAGTTTGGTATAAAATTGGATTCTTTAAGTCCAATACCCAAATTTATTGGGTCAACTGCAATACTGCATTAGGATCGTTCTGTTTACAATTCAATGAAAGTTAAGGGGATGATCCAAAGTGGTGGAAGTATTTGGACCCAAATTTTTCGAGAGAGCGTAATTTATTGAGAAGTGTGTTTTTACGTGGTTTCCCATCATGTTTATAGTAATAAGGACGAGATTCTCAAAACATAAATAATGGTTTAAATCCATCAAAGTCTGAGGATATTATATAGGCAAATGTTAACCACCTTTTTTCACAACATACAACAACAACAGTGACAAAGTGATCTCTATGTATCTTCCTGCTTAGGCGGCTACACCAAAATAAAATCGAGTTGGAAAACTGTCATAATTACATTATACCCTTCACACCTACACTGTATCATGTACTTTATTAATGCACATGATACAAATTAGGTACAAAGAGTATTTAATTATGCCTCGTTCCAATTTTATGTTTTGCAGCTCAGAATAATGAGAAAAATATTGTGCTTACCAAACCCATGTGTCACCTGTTATCATGGTTTGTGAATGGGGACAAAGGTCACCAACATGAGTCACTACCCAAGGCCAATTGTACCCAAGTCAGTGTTAATATGAAAATGTACACACATATGAGGAAACAGTGGGCAATTATGTCCCATAAGTGTAGTAAATTTTAAGATTTACGACCGGCACTTGAAGTAGCCTACCTATAACACTACCCCTGGCATTGAGAAAAACAATTAAATCAAGGTGGCCTTATCTGCAATTAACTCTTATGAAGCAAAGGTCAGAAAGTTTTGTCACCATATTCACATAAATTCATTAAACTGAAAAACCTAGCTAACACTGTGAAAACCCATTGGAATGGAGAAAAAATGGACCAACCTGCATCACATTTGAGTATAACAGGTCAGGGTCAAATTTGGTGTTTCTTAAACTCTTATGGAATATATGAAGCAAAGGTCAGAAAGTTTTGTCACCATATTCAGATAAATTATGAAAACATCAACTGTGTCGCAGTTGGGTAAACACAGGGTCAAATTTTGTGTTTCTTCATGCACAACTTTATTTGATACATACTGAATAAGCTAGTAGAAACAGCCAATTAAAAAAAAAATTACATTACCATCATTTAATAAACTAGAATTTCACGGTTCTCAGCTTGCGTGCTCGCTATATTAAAAGAAAAAGCTGTGGGCAGTCAGCCTATTTCATTTTGACCTCACATGACCTTTGACCTTGTTGACCTCACATGACCTTTGACCTTGGCATATGACCTTTTACCTTGGCATATGACCTTTGACCTTATCAACATATGAGGGCTCCCATGTTGCACCTATGACCCAAGTTTGGTTCCAATTGAACTTCAACTTTTCAATTGAGGTGAATTTGAATAAAAAGTTAACAGCCTACATGTATTTCAATTCGACCTCACATGACCTTTGACCTTAAGACATGAACTTTGACCTCACCAACATATGAGGGATCCCATGTTGCACGTATAAGACACAAGTTTGGTTCCAATTTAACTTCAACTTTTCAATTGAGGTGAATTTGAAAACAACAATTTAGTGACACACACATCCACATACACACATGCACAACAGATTACTCAGTGGTCCTGCCAGCAATGCTGGTGGCTAACAAAAATTTATATAAATTATATATTTATATTAAATAGAAAAAACTGATGGAAAAAATCTTTCAAATATTCCCATCCTCCTTCCCTTGAGATATTGCACCTGACATATTACAATGCAGTGCATGACCTAGCCTTTCATCAAGGCGTTGCACTTTATTTTATATTTCCTACAGTCCAAGTCAGTCCCTGTACACGATGTGGTAAAGCGCCCTCTCATGGTGAGTCTCTTGTGCATCGCCTTTCTGCGTTTATTTTGTGGTTTTTCTTTATTTTTCAGGATAAATATTCCGTAACTTTTCCTGGGAACTGATTGGGCAATACAATGCGCCATATCAATACATTGCGTCAAACGAATGCTATACAGACCGCTTGGCGGCATTGTCTATGTTACTGTCAGGCATTTTTGTCTGGTGGTTAAAGAAAGGGTTCAGTTTGAATTATGACTGCTTAATACTTTGATTGACACATTCAGTTTTTCTTTTTCTGCTTTTTTCCCTGTTTTTTTTTTGTTTTTTTTTTAGCTAGCATGTAATGCTTCCATTTATTACAGCTGCAACTCAAGTTTTTAATTTTAACAGTTTTCCCCAGTTTATTAGCTTTTTTATTTATTGTCCCCCCCCCCGAATAGTTCGGAAATGAGCATCGTCCGTTCAATCCGGTCGTGAAAAACAAATTGAAAATGTTAACCCACGTTTTCACCTTATCTGGAGTTCCGTAAGGATTACAATGATTTAACTTGGGGTAAGGAAGGGCTTGTTAATGAGTTCTCGACCTGATTATATTGTGGCCGTAAAATACGCTAATTCAAGTATCCTAATTTGCATAATTTACGAGAATTTTCCTGCCAGGCCTTTGTAACAATGTTTCTGGAGTTCCGTAAGGCGTATAATGATGTAAACTTGTTGGAAGAAGCGGCTGAAGATTTCTCGACCTGATTAGATTTTGGGGCGTATTTTCAGGCAAATTGAGTATGCAAAATGAGCTAATTAATATGCAAAAATCACGTAATTGCCTATATTTTTGAAACGGTACATCGGATACTTAAAATTCCTGTTCGCTGCATGAAACCTATCATGGGGCACATCGTTTTTGCAAATTTTTTTGTTTTTTTTGAAGTATTAATGTTAAATATATGCGGCTTAGGTTGGCAAATGAGCTAATTAATATGCGTACTTGCTTGTATCTCTGAACGTAACACGGATAGCAAATTCCCTTCGCTCATTAGACTGTTTGAAAACAGTATGTTTTTCCCCTTAACTCCCGTTATTTGGAATCTCTCTTTCCAATTTTCGATAATTAACAAATTGTCATGCAACTTTGGTGGCACAAATGACCCCAAAACTAATATAACAAACAATTTCTATTCGGCGATCCCTGGCACGTCATACCACTGACTCACCGGCGATCCCCATCATGCTTGCCTCTTTCCCTTTCCCGCAAACCCATAGGCTGCACCTCTCGTCGACAACCAGTGGGCTTGGTGGGAAGGGATCGACATTGGAAAAAGAAGATTTCCAATAACGGGAGTTAAGCAACATACTGTTTTCACAACAAACTCCCTCATTTTGAAATCCCTTATTGCATTCCATGCCAATTTAAAACAAATCGAGTACACCATCACCTCATGGAGTTTCTTTCCTTTTTGGGCAATTGAAGATATTCATGAGAAACTAAATCCTGAAATTTTGAGCTCTGTACCTCTTTTTCGTTTTTACGCACGCTACAGCAATTTTACATTTTAGTGGGGTCACTCAAAACGTACCCCGTGTGAATTCAAGATTCAGAGGACCATAAGTAAATAACTTACAAACCTCCAGATCCTTCAAACTTGGCATTCTGGATTAACTTTTGCTGCAGATTGCAAATATGTGAACAGAAAAATTTGGCCCCAAAAACCTTACCTTGCCTTCCCCAAGTTAAAATAACAGGGGGTCAAAATGACCCAAAAAAACGCACTCGGACCATACTTTTGGGGGGGCCCATAATTCAAAAATTAAAGTGATATAACTTCCAAATTTGGGCTGGATAGCTTATCTGAACTACTACCATTGTGTACAATCTATACAGCTTTATTGAAGAGATACAGCTTCGCGCAAAAAGCAAAAATCCAAATTAACCCTAACGGTGGCCGAGATGCAATGGAGCCAACGAAAACGTGTACCGTTCCGGAAATGTTACTCGTTGCATCTCGGCCGTCAACAACTATTGTTTGTCGCGCAAATGGCCCCCCTACTCTCCTTGGCCCTCATTGCATCTGCCGTCCTTACCGGAAAATGACGCGATGTTTCTAGTTGCACCTGGGCCGTCTTTACGGAAAATGAGGCGATGTTCCTTCGTTGCATCGGGGCCGTCTTCCCGGAAAATGACGCGATGGTTCCTCGTTCAACATGGGACGTCAATACGGGAAAATGACTCTATGCTTAACTGCATTTTCGTACGGTTAGGCCCGCATAAGGCGCAATTCTTTCATCGGCGGGTGACACTGTGTACAAATGCCCATAGACAATTTCGATTTTGATGGTGATAGCGCCACCAATTTTTCATAACTACTTAATTATGCATAAACGCATTCATGACGTAAAACCGATCATGACGTAGTGTAATAGCGTCACGCACGACTAATGATGTAGCGTTAGCGCCACTTCACTACTGGCGAACTGATATCTACAAATTTCAATGCAAATCAGTGTGAAGTACGCATCCATTAATTTTGTTATTTATTTATTTATTTATTATCCCTGTTCTCATTGTCATCGACGCGATGTTTCGTCGTTGCATCCTGAGACGTCGTCCGCAAATGGCGCTATGTTCCTTCCTCCTCGTTGCATCTGGGCCGTTCCCGGAAAATGACGTGATGTTTTTCGTTGCATTGGCCGTCTTCCGGGAAAATGAGGCAATGTTTTTCGTTGCATCTGGGCGCTTATTGACTTTAACGCTACTTTTCCTGTGCCGGGAAAACGACCGAGATGCAATCAACGCAAAATTTGGCTCTCGTTGCAATCTGGCATCGGGGCCCGTAAAAATAAAAATAATTGCCTTGTTGCATTTGGGCCGTCGGGCCGTCAAATCGCCCGCTCCGGTTAGGGTTAATCAAACCATTGCCCCCCCCTCAAAATCAATGTCATACATTTTTTGCACCCAATGCGTGCAATTCGGAGCCGCAACGGCCTGAACAGCCTCGCCAGCAGGAAATTAGTTTTGAACGTAACAGCGGCCAGACTGGCGGAGCCCACCGTTCGTACGGCAATCCTGTCAAACTCCGTAGGGCGGTCGGCAAGTCCCACCCAGGCATTACTGGCCTGTTGGCGCCTGGTGTTAAAACCATGCCATTAAGAAGGCGTTCAAGACTCATCACTTCTCGTACATCCCCAGGGACCGTACCTACCCCTCGGTGATGATAACTGAACCGCCGCGCGACGCTGTCATTCTTGATTGTGTTCGTTTCTAAGGCCACTACTGCATAAGAATTCAGGAAGTCCTGGCGATCTGACGAACAAGAAGTGCGACAATTTTTTTCGTCCTGCACCACTTAGCAAAGACCCACCACCGTCCAAAATAAGTGATGTGTGTGGACCTTCAGCCTCTGGCCGCCAGATTGGCAGTGTCACGAGAAAGGCCTTGCGTCTGGAAATGCTTCCCTGACAGCGGCCACGCTGTCATTGAAAGCGTCACCAGATCATCGGACATCCGCATGATTCTCCCACAGGACTGTGATCCCGCTGGAAGCGTTCCGGCGTCCCTGCAAGCTGGTTCACCATCGGACGAAACCACGGCTTGACGAGGCCATACGGGGCCACGATTATTACGTTCCGCAGTCGACCCTTCATACCATGTCTACCACTCGTAGGTGAGTGGGATCGGGGAGAAGGCGTAAGCCTTCATCCCCGCCATTTCCATAGAGAATATCATCTTTTACTCCCCCTCCGTTATCGTCTTCCCAGGTCGCGTAGTCGAGCGTTGCATTTCCGTCAGACCGCGACAGATCTATCAAAGGGCGATCGAGAACCCGGAAGATCCGTTGCGCGAGCTGAGTGAGACATGGACCACTCTAGAGAATTTCCCACGCCCTGATAGACAGTCCTCAGTGACATTGGTGAACGCCGATGTGGACGCTGTTAACGTGATTTTCCCCCTCCGTCTATGCCACCACTGAGGGGAGATCTCGGTTCCACCCTGCGGTTGATTTACGACCCACCTGTTGTTGTCGTATCTGAATGAGGATCTTGCAACCGCCACCAAGTACTGGAAATGATGCAGAGATAAAATCACACCGCCTTTCCAGTTCCAGGACATTGATATGAAGATAACAATATCCGAGGCCGACCACGCCCGAAACTGGCTCGTCCCAATGTGACCGCCCAGCCCTGACCCGACGCATTGTGGGTCAGTATCATGCTGGGCTGGGAAGGAGGGACGCTACTCCCCCGAGGAGATTGCTGGGCAACCTCCACCATGACAGAGCGTCCCTCACGAGGGCAGTCATCGGGACCAGGCGGTCTAGACTGTCCGTTGCCGGCCAATAGTGCGCCAGAGGGTGCAGCTGGATTGGGCCCATACCTTCCCGACAGTAAGGTACGTTGTCCACAGGCGGCCATGAGACCCATGAACCCGGAGCCAGCCCGGCACGAGCCTGGCGACAAGAAAGGAGCGTAACGCATTGAATGACATTGGCTACAACCCTCTCCTTTCGGTGGGAATACAACGCCCATTGAAAAATCCACTGCGCTCTCCCCAGAAAAACTGGGAATGTCGTCGGTTCGAAGTTGTGATTTTGATAGGTTCACGATGAATCCCAACTTCGTGACCTCCTGCAACCAACCCCTTGGGTGTGGGCGATATCGAGGTCCTCCGCGGGCTGTAGATCAACCACGTCCAGATAGATACAAGGGTTGATCCCCTGCCGTCTAGAACCGAGCCAACGGCCTTGAACACAATAGTTAAGACTCGCTGCTCCGTGGACAGGCCAAACGGGAGGTACCGGAACTGGTACGCTTCTTGTTCTAATCTGGAAGCCGTAACCTACTTGGTTCTCCGTTCGATTTGGATTGGAGGTAGGCACCTTGAGATCCAGAGACGTTGCCCAACAAATTTTTGATTGGGCACCGGAGAGCATGGGCCAACATCTCCATCCGAAATTTTTTCGGTTTGATGAAGGCGTTGAGCGACTTCAGATTGAGAATCGGTCGCCAAATCACCCCCCTCTTTTTGGAGCTAGTAGAATCTCGAACAAAAACCCCCTCGAGAATCGGGGGGGATCGAACGATTGCCTGCTTGCGTCTAGTCCGCTCATTTTCTTGAAGGAAGCAGGACCTGACTCGTCTCGGCTCTACGGAGCCTCGTGAGCCTTCCTGACAGAATGACATGGTCGGAGGATCCGGTGAACTCCAGACGTTAACCGTCGTAGCACTACACTCCTCAACCCGCAATTCGCCGAAAGATTTTCTCGCCACTAGGCTGATATTGATTAAGCGGGCCGCCACCTTTCAACATTCCAGACTCTTGCGAGAAACCTTGGGGGGACTGGGCTCTTCCCCTGCCCGCCGCCGCTTGCCCCCATACGTCCCTGAGGAAGCCTAAGACTGTCGGACTGCGGAGTTTTCGGTGTGGTGCCCCGAGGGTTTGGCTGCCTTCCTCTTAAAGAACGTTTCTTCTTCTTTCAATCCTGCAGCCTTGCGCTTCCCCGGTACCGGCGAGCCCATCCTCAAGGGTCTTCTCGTTCTTATCAGAGTCGCCACCATCTCATAGCAATTTCAACTCCGACCAAACAAGGAGAAACCCCGACAGGGAAACCCCCCCCTGTTGAGCTGTCCGGCCAGCTCGGATCTGGGCCGCAGAGAGCCAAGACGTTCTTGTCGACCGCAACAAACCGAAGAGTGCGCGAAGCAATCCATGGCCACATCCAACAACCGCGACTCCAACCACGCGGCGATAGTAACCCTAGCGCACTCGCACAGCCTGCTTGACCCCACGAAATAGTCTCTTTTATGTTTAGAGGCAATTTAGCATTGGCGACACATTTTTTACAACTGATAAAGTAGGGACACGTAAGAGCTATTACCTCCCCCAAAATAAGAAAAAAATCATTGCGGGAATCTTACCATATATGCCTACAAAAGTGATGATTTTCTCTTGTTATAGCGCCCTCTATATCAGCCATGTCCCCATAGAAAGACGTGTTAAAATTGATTTTTAAGAAACATAATATTTGCCCGCAATGAAATTTTTGTAAAATTTACACAGGATAAGTCAGTGGTATAATAATCCAAATTACATGCCAACAGTGGTTCGCCGTTTATATTTTTCTTTTATTCTTGTTTTTTTCTATATATTACCTTCAAACAAGCTGTGCTCGGGTGACTCCCGGCCTAGCCGCTGCAATCCCAATTATTCAGGAGAGTCAGCTGAAAAGCCTAGCATCGCATGAGCGACCGAAGCGCCGTCAATGTCTGCCCTGGCCACCTCAACCCTCCCAGAACCATGAGAAGGCATACAGGCTTACCGTCCCCCCGAAGGGAGACCTCACGACCTCTTCTCGGAGGTCCGGCAACTCCGAAGGAAACTCGAAGGGCCCGCTCAACTCTTTCGCTCATCCTGTACATCTTATCCGGGTCGGACAAGGTACTGGGAAGGGGTGGGCATAGGTTCTAAAGTGTCCAGAAATTATGAATGCGAGAGTATAAACAGGGAGCAACCTACGTCACTCGCTCAAATCATCACCGCGGTGAAAACACAGGGCCCAGGGAACCCCATATTTGGTGAAACAGAGGGGGCAAAATCAAAAAGTACTATCACTGCACATCGCTATACACTAATTCTTTCCTTGCGTATGGTAATGATTTGTTTTTAAAACGCACACTTTGTAGCTAAGTATAGTGTTTGCCAAATGCCCGATTGCTGCTTCTGGCTATAGTAGCCTTAGCATGTCATTAGGGAGCTTTTGACATCCACGATGGATAGTTCTAGAACGGTTCCTCGAACATGTGCGGCATGTAGCTCGAACACGTCATAACGAATTTGAGTACATATGTATCGCTGGGTTTTTCCGACGCAAAACCTGTCGGGAAGAAAAGTTTTTAAAATATTCACTTACCGACCTCCTATGGGTATTTCCTACTCCCTGGGTGTTAGTTATCACAATTATATAATCAGGATTCGAAGGGCACCCATTTCAATGCATATTGAAGGGCACATCAATTTTAGAAGGCAAATTACAGTTACAAGAATACAAATACTAGTATAACTTCTAGGCATCAAAGCAACTGGTAGTGGGCACCTACAGCAATTTGGCGTATTATTCCATGTCACACTCGAGAAATTGCACCGCAGCATGTATGGATTTTTTTACTTTTTTGGTGTGATGATAGATGTTGATGAGAAAAGAATCCTGAAATTTTTGAGCTTCATAGAACAACCCTACCTTTCGTTTTCCCCCCCCGCATGCAGCATTCATAAATTTAGGGGGTCACCACCAAAAATGCTGTTGTTATTCGAAAGACACTTTTTTAGCGGAACCATAAACTTATACTGGAACCCTCCAGAACTTCAAAAATCACTATCTTGGGTATTTTTTTGTGTAGAATTCAAATCTTGCATCAAAATGTAAAGCTCCTTTACTATTTTAAGTTATTTGGTGTAAAAATTCAATATCTTTTCATCTGAGACCAAGTTTGGGTCGATCTCCGCAACTACATATTTTTACTGCCCTTTTTTTTTTGTTTAATCTAGTCACACTGCTGATATTTAACCATAAAATAAGTAAATCATTGATTAATACTCAGTGAGTTACAACCCATTGGAAAAATCAATTTTGCGCATTTTGATATGACATTGGCCGCCCCTGAAAATCAGTGTTGACATTCCACAGCACCCCTCTAATTCAGATATATATTTGAGCTGAGACGAATATACTAACAGAGATTCGAAGCAAGTAATCAATGATTGTTTGCAGAGTGCAGTGTCTGGTACGATATTGTTTGGTAATTCAACGATTCCCTCGACTGAGTCGAAAGGCAGTATCGTTATTCAATACATTTCAATTTATACAATAACCCCAATATTTGAGTTTGCGGCTATTTTTTAAATCAGTGATGCGCACATGTGCGTGCTATTTGTCAAAAAGTCTGTGAACACATTTTAGTACTCAATGACCTTTGCATTCAAGCCTGAATAATATTTAAAATTACCCATTGTACACTCATTTGTCGACTATAGGTAAGTGAGTGAGTGAGTACTAAAATTAACGACAACTCAACACAATTGTGTCCTATCGTGTCATTACATTTGTCATTTAACATTACATATAAAAAATCAATGCAATATTAAAACTTCATTTCAATTCAATGACAATTAACTAATTACAAAAGGATACACATCATACCGTGATGAACCAGAGCATCACTATCCATGTAAAAACAAGATAAACACACTATGCAAAGATACACTTAGAAAACATAGCATCCAATAAAACAAGTTTCAAAATAAACTTATAATTTATAACTATCACAAAGCATAGACCGAATGAAACAAAGTCCTCATGTCATCCATGTACACAAGCACAACTCTAACGTCCAAATGTCAGAATATCGACAATCACATCAGAACATGGCCACAACATGAGATTCCGCCTTGTACACGCACATCGATGTCCATACATGTACATGTTTCTAAATGGCGCCAAATACACGTGTGGGCATTAAGCCCAAACTGATAGATTTTTACCTGCATCGCGAGATCACAATTTAGACATGTAAGAACCCTAAGATCATGACTCTACTTGTACATTGGTCACAAACAATAAATGTCACATGGTGGTGGCATAATGACCATATGTGTACAGCAGACATGTAATCGGAGAAATCAGTAAGTACTGTATTCTAGCATTTACATAGAGAGTGAATTCTACGTCTACGTACTGATATACGTAGTCAGTAAAACCAACAGAACGCGATAATAGCCACCTGAATGTACAATCACAACAGCTCCGAGAGAATGCAGCACACACAATACAGGACTATAGATCCGAGGATTGTAAATACACACCCGTTTGAGCGCGTTCGCAAATAACAGACGAGTTGCCCTTTTGAGGCGCCTTTTACGACATGCAGGGGACACATCGGCCCAATTCTTAAACCCGAACCCGCAGGGGCCCCATTTAGTCGCTTTTTACGACATACAGGGCTACATCGAGCCAATTCTAAACCCCGAACCCGCAGGGAGACTATAGGTAGAATTTGCTCAATTCAATGTATTAATTACATTCTTGGATATCTTCAAAATATACTGAGTTTAATCAAAATGTGTATTTTTTCTCTTTCAATTTACAAGAATTGAAAACACATGTGGACCATTATTCTCAAACTCATATTTTTTTTAACAGAATAGGATCTATTGGACATTTTATTTACTTTTGACTTTATCTCCTGAAAAAGAAGTTATTGATGACATGGCCAAATACATAAAAGTTTTAATGTGAGGCGGTCCTAGAAACAAAAATTATTATATTCACGTTAGGTCATAATTGAAGCACAAAAAGTGTGTAAAATTTCCGGATTTGTGCAGGCTACCTCTCTCCTAACCCCATTCTTGATTCTTCGCTCTACCCACCCTTTCTTCCCCGTTCCTTTCAAGCCGAAACAGACCCGGCTCGATACGCTCAGCTGTTACAATGGACGACAGCTTGCCCCTTTCCGATCTCTGTAGTATATTCGTCTCAGGTTGAAATACATCAATAAAGAACTACTCTTGAAAGAATCAAGCTTGGTGTCTTGATCTTCATGATTTCAGCACAAAACACTTTTGGTTGATATCCCATAGAATGTAATATGGTGATATACACTTTGCATTTACCATCTGGGTCACGTATACCTTTGTGTTGTAACTTTGCGTGGTGTATTTGTGAAAACATTAGACCCAAGCTACATGTATGTTCTTTCAAGGAATAGAGTTGTTTAATATATATCTGCAATTATCTGAATTAGAGGGGTGTTGTCAATGTCAACCATTACTGGGGGGGGGGACAGGGGGGTCACAATGTGTCACTACATTACAATTACCATTTTCAATGTGCCCTGTACCTCCCTTATTTACTGGAGTGGTTTAAAAAGTTTCTACTATGTAACTCTGATTGACTAAAAGGTGGACAATAAAAATATCTTACTTCATATTTTATGCCCGTTAACTTAAAAGTAACACTCTATTAATTTTCCTGATGCCAGATTTTGAATTCTACACCAATATTCCCCCCTAAATAGTGATTTTCAAAGTTGGGGTGGGGGATTCCATTTTCTAATCTTCGACTATCTTTTCCAGTGTCGGGCGGCAGTTTTGATGGTGACCCCCCCTAATTTTGCAATTTGTTCTAGCTGTGAAAATGAAATGAACTATGACGCCCAAAGTTTCAGATTTCTTATCCGAAAGCAAAAAAATCCATACGGCTCAGTGCACATCTCGAATCCACATGGAATGGCCCAATGCTCTTCGGTTATTTTGGGACACCCTGTATATTAATTTATTAGGCACCAAAAAGCATTACTTGTTTACTTGTTTTCTACAAGTTTTTCGATGTGGAATTCAAGTTGTTAAGAGGGCCTGAAGATTTAAAGCCTGAATGGCCTGAAAAGTGAAAACGTGCATGGATTTGGGCTAAATGCCTCCAAAAGGGCTAAATAATAACACTGAAATCTGGAGTAACTGAAGGCCCTGAATGCATGCTATAGCCTGAAACTTACATCCAGGGAATTGCAATTCATTGCCTTAATTTCTTATTTTGCACCAGTTATTGACGCCAAACATCCTGTAAGTACACTGACACTAATCTGCCCACATCCGTTAGAAATAAGAAATCCGCGGTGTACATGAGGTATGAATGTGGATGGAATTGTAGTAAGGTGAGAGTAAATGCCATGGTTAAAAGCAATGACACGAACCACGTAATTAAATATGCTTGATGCGTGAATCGCACCGTAAAACGGGGGCGGGGGGTACTTTTGGCCCTTGGAGGGTAAACTTGGGCACCAACCTAAAAAAAAAGATTTGTCGTCAAATTTCTGAGAAAAGTTTAACGTGACAATTTCAAATTGGGGGTAATTAAAACAATACACTGCTATATAATGCGGTATGTATTTAGGTTTAAAACCAAACACCCTGCCCTGACAGGATTTTTTTTTCATTTTTACATGAAGAAACGAACCAAAAAAAAACAGTTGCAAAATGTGCCTGACTCACCAGAATGTGCACATTCAAGTGTTAGGGTTATTGTATAGTCAATTTATATGGGATAAAGATTACTAGTTTATTTTTATTTTTTTTTTTTTCAGACACAGGTGAGGAAAGTGTATAGGAAAGACAGAAAAATGGGTTACGGGGCCCACCCCATATTACCGTGTTTTGTTCAAGAAGGGTATGGACTTCCCTAGGTAGTTCTGTAGTTGTTAAACTAGAGACATGTTTATTAGGTATTATTACAATAAAAAGTCTAGGAGCAGTGCCAACTTGCAATTATGAGTTTATTGTGCACCTTGCTCACATTTTGCAATCACGTAGTGTCGTTCTAATGTATAAGCAGTTTGGATTGCTGAGCCCCCACATGTCACAGAAGTTTGGTAGTGTTCAATTATTTTATTTTAAAAATACTTAAAGAGGGCCAAAGAAAGACAACCCCAGTTAGAGAGTTATTTTGCCATACCCATCATACAATAGTTTTAAAACTTGAGTTATAACATGGGGCCAAAGTAACTCCATGGGAGGGTTACTTTGCCCACCCAACATTTAAACAAAAGGACTTCCCACATAAATGTTTTTTTCAAAAGAAAAAAATTATGTGATAAAGCCCAGTTGAGGGCTATGAACTATATAAATAACTCAGAAAAGTACATTCAATTACATAAAAAAAAAATCAAATGAAACTAGAATTCGCGGGGTTCTCGGCTCTTTTGCCGCTTGCTATTTCAAACAATATAAGATGTGGGCCGCCATGACTTATTGACCCGGCACGTGACCTTTGATATTCATTCAAACATAGGAGGGATCGCCATGGTGTAACACCTAGTGACAAATTTGGTTCAATTGAACTTCAAGTTTCAATGCAATGAATTTTACATTTTGAGCCATTTTACGACGACTCAACATGACATTGACTGTCAACATGACATTTGACTCATCAACATATGACGGGTCCCATTGTGCACCTATGACAGAGTTTGGTTCCCATTGAAGTTCAACTTTTCATTGAGGTCAATTTAAAAAAACACTTAACAATTTGTGACACACACATCCACACATACACAACGCCCAACGGATTGCTAAGTGGTCCTGCCAGCTCTAGCTGGCGGCCCCAAAAAGTGGGTCAAAGTACCCCCTTTTTAACGGTACCACAGACGTATTACGTTACGTGCTTATTCACAGGATCCCATTGGACTTTAGGCCAATGGAAAGTTGATTCCTTAGTGTTCCTGTTGGAGGTTTTAAAAGGTGATGAGGTTGGATTTCATATTCATTTTACTGTCATTTCATATTATTGTCAGTTAATTCATTATTTCAGTTAAAAGGGGGATGGCCCGATTTAAGGAATATGAAGTTTTCATCTTGATAATTGGCCTTCACCCCAAAACCCCATCTGTAAAGTTTCATGCCGATATTTCAAGGCGTTTTTATCCGAGAGCTGAAAACTTGTTTTGTACCCAGAGAGTACTGTGTAAAATTTAATATTGGTCGACCAAAATGGAGGACATTTTCGCTCATAACTTCAAACCCAACATCGCCTTTGGCTCAAAACTAAGATTTCACAGGTACTGAGGAAAAATAGTAGCTTCTTCTGATACCAAAATTTTACCACTTCCCGGTAAAAAATCTGGGGCTTCTGGGGACGAGGCCTAGTAGCGATCGGCCCATGGACCCTTTAAATGCACTACTTACTTACCCAATATATTTTATTACATAAACAAAGTTTAACAAGTGTCCTAATGGGTACCAAAACGGGGTATTTGCAGGTTTATTTCTCAAAACGTGGGTAAGAAAATCAGTTTCAAGGGTCAATTTTTGCACCGATTATGATGGATGGCGACAAGCGGGACAACGCAATCTGGAAGAAATTCATTAATTTGCAGTATCCATGTCCCGTGACACCCCTCCTTACATGCTTAAAATGAACACTGACGGGATGCTTAATATTTTGAGCACTAAAAATTGTTTTTATTTTCAAGTTTTCAAGAACTACAAATTTTTTCACAAATAATGAAATATTTGCCACAACACCCAACAAAGCGCACAGTGGGGCCGGGGGGTGTCAATCATTCAAAAAATCGACCCTTTCAAAATGTCAATTTTATGGTTCCAATACCCCATTTAAACTCCCAGCACTAGCAATCTGAAATGTTTTGACTCTATGAAATCCCGGGGTACCTCAAACACATACCTGAAAGTCACCGGAAAAAAAAAAACACCCCAACAAAAAACAAAATTTTAAAGTAAATTTTCAGGTACTTTTTCTCAAAAATGCGTAAAATTTTGCAGATTTCAAGTGTTGTTATCAATCACAGCCCTAATCGATGACTCTGGAAACTCTCATGTCCTTTCATATATTTGTAGATTGCCCTTTTTATCCCTACAACATATCGCTGCAACTATTTTCCTATCTTTTTCCTTTGAATTGGAAGTGCATATATAGTCCAAGAGCCGAATTTGATCACTTTTCGCACTTCGTTTATAAAAAGACTAGTAAACTTTTTTGCCTATAACGATAAAACGCCCCACCTTCTTACCCACCACAAGTAACCCTATATGTAGGTGACTGATACCACAAAATTTGGCTGCCACCAGCCGCCTCCCAGGTATCTAGAGGGTCGTTTCTAACGCCCCTCATGAAGAAAAAAATCTCTCGTGGCGCGCGGTGGGCAAAAATAGGGCCTATGCAATGCTGCCCATAAGGCTATTCAAGCCGCTATGATTGGTATTATATGTCACACAAGTGTTCACACGGTTTCTATGGCATGCGCATCAAGTCGTCAGGTCCAAAGAGGCTTCCCCATTGGGAGCTAAGAGAGGCGCCCAGAAGCGTCTAACAAGAAGGTCAAGAATTTCCGAGATTCTTCACTAGAAAGGTCTCCCCTCATGAAGACTAATGAGGATCTCATGCGGAGGCCAATGGCTCATTCTGATCCATACATTGCATCCTTGATAAGGTTCATGTCAAGGAAACGAAGAAAGCGAGCTTTCCTGCCAGACAGCAAAGGCCATGCTCCCAGAAAGCTAACTCTCAATCACCCTAACAATTGCTTGTGTAGTTATTACTCATATTGAATACTCTATCGAATGTAGTTATTATTTATTATCTCACCATTTTCCACGTATCATTACTTGATTATATAATTAATATTATATATTTATCATATTGTCAAACCAGGGTGTCTAATAACGTGCTCCAAAAGGTCTGGTTTTGTGAATCATTTTTTTTTTGCTTTCATCGCTATAGCATTTGCCATCCGGAAATATGCCCATTTTCCGCAAGATAGGAAAATCCAGTTGTGTCACTTTTTGTACATGTCTCAATTGCGAGTCGGTAATGTAGGAAGAGAGAATGTAAACATTGCACGCACAGAACTTCAGACTCTCATTCATTCTTAGACTATATAGACTAATTTTCAAGAGCAAGCAAGAAAACTTTTTAAATCTTCCTTCCAGTATCAATTCAATGGGTTAAAAATTACCACCTTTTTAACAGACTTTTACACATAATCTGAATTTTGTTGCAATTACATTCTTGTTATGCCACACAGATATGTTCACTGTTATTCATTTATAATCAAATCCCAACTATGAAAGAGTGTACTATTATTATTTCTAAATGACTTAGATACATTATCTAGATGTAATTTTGATATTTGATATTAAAGTTCAAATATTTTAATCAAGAAATGTTTGTTTAACTGTTAATGATTTTATTGGAGTCGTGGGCCTTTTACCATCTTCACAAGTATTGCCCCACCCACCGGATAAAATCATTCGGTTAATTGTCTTTAACGGCTTCAGTTCAACCATTTTACCCCGATTTGAAAGGCTCTTTTCGTTTTTTTTAAAACTAAATGAATTTTCTGCAGTTGTATAATGTTTTAAAATATGTACATATATGGTAAATTAGGTATCAAAATGAGGGCGCTTTGGTGGTTGTTTAATTTTGGGACCACCTGTAAATAGAATAAAACCGTTAATCTGACAGCATAATAGTAGCCAGATTAGGATTCCGGCCTCACAAAAACCCTAAGTAACCAAATTTTATTACCAAACGCTCAACGTAAAGATGTTATTAATTACTATTGACCGATAGCGAGAGGTTGGTTTTTTTTGGGACACCCTTAATGGATCAAACGGTTAATCTGACAGCATAATGACAGTCGGATTCGGATTCAGCTCACAAAAACCCCATAGTACCAAGTTATGCCAACTCTCACTGGTAGCGCTTTTATTAATTATGACCGAAATCGAGAAATCTGGCCCACTGTGCAGCGCCAATCGGAGCGCGCTCCAACAGGAAACTGTGAATCAATTTCCCTTGGCCTTATGCTAAGGCCAATATGGAGTGTCTAGTTGTCAGCCAACCCGGCCTTGACTAGTGTGCTCGTTTCGAATATCATACCGTAATGCCAATTGTACCAGAAATGGGCGGAAAGTTAACCAAAACATGACCGGTTACTCCTTGCTTAAGCATCCTAAGTGAAAAAAGTTATCCGAATTCTGGAACTTAATTTATTGCAAGGCAGTCAACTGGCGAGAAACTAATTTAATTACATATCAAAGTCCTCTCGAATTTTTTCATGCACGCAGGGCCGCCCAAATTTATACCTCTGGGTCTCTATCCGTCAACTGGCACTATCAATATTGCGCAATGCCGCCAATTTTGCAAATTTGGAACGCAGTCCTCCAATTCTACAACATGCAAATAGTACTACCACCGTCGTGGCACAATGGCGAGGACGACATTGCTTGCCTGTTTAACCTTTTAGAACGATCCGTCGTAGAAATCGAAAGCTCCCTATTGTTAGCCTGGGACCAGCCTGGACCTAGCCTGCTGAGTCTGAGCTGAGGGCCTAGCTTAGACTCAGTTCCCCAGTCCCTATATTTTAAAAATATAGGGACTGGGAAAATCCCCAAGACGTCTTTGTGAAATTGACTTGGAAGAAAAAAATCGTCTTTTGAACATGAGCATGCGAGCGATAAAAAGCTCCTCTGCCGCTCTTCTAAGGAGAGGCGTAGAAGGCGGTTGATCAAATCCTCCAGCACCAAGTAAAGGAGTGATTTAATCTCAAGCTATAAATAATCTTAAAGACTATCTCTCGGCTCTGGGCCTGGGAATTGTAACATGAATATCAAGACTGCAGCAACCCATAAAAATTAAACGTAAGTCGAGTAGTTATATTTATCACAAATGGTGTATATAATTACCATTTTAGCTTGACTTGAGTCCACAGGAAAATACGCCTTAACCCAAGGTTAATATTTCGTTAGATACAGAGATCACCGATCACCCATTCCATGGTTGTTTGGTGCCAAGTAAAAATTTTAGTTAACTTCCATCAATAGGTTTGTAATCAGTCAGCGTAGGCCTAATGATGTTCTTGCCGCACCTCCGCACGCGTGAATCTGTGAAGATGTTTTTAGCCTGTCGAGCTGTCTTCTGCATAGATCCCACCCAAACTTCTGTGACAAGCAAGCTGCCGTCAATAACTTCCTTATAATGCCATCTCCCCATAAGCGTAAACTTATCACCGACTGGCATAACCTGTTTAAAGCCCCTTGTACAAAGACTGAATAAGGTTTATTTTTTCGGATTACTCGCGTAAACAAAACTACAAATAGCATGAAGTGTCAAAACAATCATCGTATCCCGCTCAAAAAATCGAACGGTTTACCTCGTGCTTGTCCGGTCACTTCTTACAATGCCGTAAATACAGACTGCAGTAAAGGTCCCGCACGAACAGAGAGAGGGCTCGCTGCACGGGTGCTTGACGTGG
>JAMKCH010023049.1:0-20395 GCA_023653785.1 Ophioderma brevispina
ATGGGGTACACATCCTTGACAATAGAGGGAAAAAAGCATATTTCTGATTTCTCTCTTTTAGGGATCTGGGATGGATTCAGGGTGTGTGATGCATAAGATACATGTATAGACCGTATTCCCAATACGGACGTCAGCAACCAGAAGTGTGGTGGACAAGATGCAACATCCAGGACCACATTAAGGTGTCAATTGATCCATGTTTTAGCGATTTGCACAGGGATCATTGACAGGTGATGTATGGGAGTACTGGAATGCGTCTATCTGTCCACCAACATGGGGGCTTTGAATAGGTTAATATGTCCTTTGAAAAGCCATTGATGATAATAAGGATAAATTTATCGATTGGTTGATGGCTTGGGGTTTGATTGTCTCTGCTAAATCATTGTTCAATGCAGTTACAAAATGGAGTTACATGGGCAAATGCTGTCATCGAATTACTTTTTTTCAATGACAAACTAAGGATTAGCATAAATAATTTGTGTTGTAGCTGTTTACACTTACATGATCTTGATTCACATTGAGAAAAATAAATTGTGTCTTGTTTCCAGATCCCATGCATCACAAACATTTTGCGCGATATACATGGCTGGGCCTTATTCATAGGGTGTGCGTCATTCGCTTTTGTATGTTGATGCAAATATACTAAATCATCGTTGTCCATGAATTTATAATGCACACGCTTTTTCCAAATTAAAAACTCAGTGAAGTTGAGGAAATAAAAGTGTTTACAAGCAGGCATTGTTGCTTGTTGATAAGCCAGAGTGTACAGCTTTGAGGTCTTGATTTTCATGCATAGTATAACTTTCGTTTACGCTAAAAAGTAATAATATGACTTCCTCAAATGAATGATAAAATAAGTCATTGCAATTCAAATTATTTTGTGTCCTAATTTGACTCTACTTGTTGTGCATTCATACAGAAATGAATTTGATGACGAAATTTGCCCAATTATAAAAAATGCCTCCCTAAAAAGACAAAGGTAGATATTATTGTCAACATACAACCTTGGATTTATGTAGTATCACTTCAAACCAAGATGAAAAAAAGGGACACTTGTAGGAATAGTATATACTTTTTGTGGACTGAACTGGGCTTGCACCTAGTGGGTAAGGTTACAAAAAACTGGCAAGAGGAAATGTTATAATCTGTTACTACAGGGTGTCTCAGAAAGAATATTACACCCTAACTTAGTCGACCAGACTTAAAAAGTATCACATTAAGAGAAATTTAAAAGAATCTTAAACCACGATTACTTTTCAGTTTAAAATGGGAAGTGTCCATGACATTGTGTTACAAGTTTGCTCACAATTAATGCAGATATGATGTTAACTACCGCTGATTACTGTTGTTATCTGTTCAAGCTGTCGTCTTTTCATTCCCCAGAAGCCCTTGTTCAAGATTGTGAGTTCTATGATAGTATAAACAATTACTTGTGACAATTATAACAAAATACAACCTGGTAAATAGCAAGAATTACATCTTTATTAGGAAAACACACCAATAAAATCTGTAGAAAAATGTGAAATATTTTAGTCTGAAACTAGGGGGTGGCACTGCATAGAGAGGGGGAAAAATTTTTGAATTGAGAGTGTAATCAAGACTTGAACAGGTGGATAAACTGAACCAAATAAGATTTTACAATGGGTATCAAATTATACATGATGCTGATTATTCTTATTTAAAAATTAGAGATGATGTGAGTGCAAATTCCCAAAATTCCCCGGGTTGTAATCCATACTACTCTTGTGTTATATGAGTAATGGCACGAGACAAAGATGGTTGGTCAGCATTTGTCGCCAATACATGGTGGTTGTTTCGATATGCCGCAATGGTATAAGAGTACTCTGGTTAGGCAGGCATTTCGATTAAAATTCAACATAAATCCTCATTGCAAGGAGACAATCTTGAACAATGATAAGAAGTAGTACCGTGAAACGGGTACAAGCCAATTTGAAAAAGAGTCGCTGTGGAAGGCGAAGAACCGCCCAAAACTTTTACAGAACAATGCAGCCATCAGACGGAGTTTTCGTTTAAATCCAAGACAAAGTTGGAGACGTAACATTGCCACCATCCACATATCAGCTTAACGGATTACCCCCTTAGACCTGAAATTTGAAAGATATGTTTATTTCTCACCTGTTCTGTCTAAATCAATTCCTTACAAACTTGTGGAAGTGTCCCTTGACATGGTTCACTAACCTTATGTCTTCAAACTGCTGACCGACTCGAGTGCTTTTTACATTAAAATATTTAAAAATAGTTTTTGTTTAAGATCTTTTTAAATTTAATCACTGTGGATACTCACTTTTGAAGGTATGGTCACCAATAGTTATCCTCCCGTCCACTCAAAGTATGAAGTAGCGATGCGGGTGTATACATTGAACCGACTTTGAACGCGCGCGTAGATACACACAAGCGCACGGCAACTGAAAGGCATACCGGGTGACGCGCCGTCGCCACTTCATACTCAACGAGACCAAAGTATAGTTGTAATTCTTTCTGAGACACCCTATATAACTATTATGGCATCTTCTTTGCCAGAGTCACATTCATTGATCTTATTTGTGTATAAATGTATTTCACGGATTGAACTTAGCATATGAATGTTTGGTGGTTTTTGGGGATACACTACAAGTACTCACATTTGCTTATTATTTCAGTTCTGATCTCTGAAGTTCATTCCTTTTACCACAAAACTTTTTTTGGTAAGTCTAAACAAAAAGATATGCGCTAAAAGACCAATTTTAAACATTATCATGTTGAGGAGTCCAAGGGTGGGAAAATATTGGGACCAAAACATGATTTACACCAATATAATTGGTTCTCGGCTATGAGCGTTTAAAATATTGGGCTCAACTGCGTATCGCCCAGTTTTTTGCCACTCATAGCTTCGACCAATTAATTTGGGCTTATCGATCCCATTTTAATCAAAATGTGTGCTATCTTCTGAGACTTGTTTTTTCTTGGCCTAATGGGGAGTTGTAATTCTGTGTTTCCCCTGAATATGTTTTATCTATTGGGTTACATTGTATGACCAGGAGGATGAACACCTGCCCAATAAATGAAATTGGGTAAGAAAAACAACATCTTATAAATTATACTCTGACAACAAATAGTTATGTGAGATTGTATATTTTATTTCGTAGTATGACATTTGTAAAAATTTTGGTATTTATGTACATAATAAAAACATGTTTCTAATACAATTTACATGTGTTTGATTCTCAAATTATATCGTACATACATTTTACTAAAAAAATACAAATCAAAACTCAAGGTGTAACAGTCCTCTCTTTAGATATAATACACCCAAGGTGTTCATAATGCACAAAACATTGTTAAGTTAAGGCAAAAAGTGCCCATTCTGCAATAGCTGTCCAGGTTGTTATATTTGGCAGTTATTCCAGTAAACCCTCGATAATACACATACAAGCTTAACTTTAACCCTTTGGTCTCTGGCCAGTTCTGTAATACGTTGTACCACATAAGTCAGTGGTCCTTTAGAGGTTGTCCCTTCGCAATGTTTCAGCTATTTGGGGAAAGCCATCTAAACACCAACAAGGACTATATGCTTGTTTCGACCCATTTAAATTGCCTTGTTCATGCTAATTCTGATTGTGCCCAGGAAAATTAACATTTTTTACCTTTTTTGAAGCAGAACTTACAGATAGTAATTTTATTGGCGACTTGAGTCGCCGTAGTTCCCAAAGGATTAAGCACCCGACCATTTGAGGCAGTAGTAACTCTAAAATAGGCCATCGAAAATACCAGTAACAAAGCAGGGTGTCTTAGTTCCACCCCACCAAGCTTAGGACGAGCTTTTAGGACCATGGAATCCCACCCGTTTAACATGCTCTGCTCGCTTACTTGCCATTTAGTTTATTTCCTTCCAGAAAAGTGGCAAATCGCATTAGGTTTTTCAGATGGGCCTACTCTATATTTCCAGTCAGGCAATAATGTTATTGTAGATTGAAAATGGCAAAAAAATAAATTCTTGGGGTTAACATTTACACCTTTCATATGGGCTACAGTCGTTAAAACATACATATGTTAACCAGCAAGGAATGAATACAGAGACAAAATATTGCAGACTTATACTATGCTGGGCCTTACTAAAACACGAAAACCGAGAACAATTTGATTTACAAATTCCTGACACAATTTAATATAGTCTTACTCTCCCTTGAGACAGCTTTATTAGAACAACACTTTGTTCAAACCCAGTCGCTGTCAGAATGTTCGGAGGTGGACGACGCACACATTGCTAAAGGTGCAGAGCATAAGGGTGTCCTTCTTAGGTTGTGATAACCACAGGCAATTGGATGTAGAGACGTGGAGTTGAACCTGGGTCAAACCCACTTTCAACCCTATACTCTGTCCAGTCTGAGTACGAGTAGTGACGCGGGTTATACAACTTTACCAACTTAAAGTGCATGCGCAGGCAAAGCACAATCTCAATGCAACTGAAAGGCGGGGTACTGGGTATAAGTGCGCGTCGTCACTTCATAATTCAGACAAAACTAAAGTGTTAACCCTACAGTTAGGATGGTAAATCGAAACCACCTCATTTCGACCCCCATTCGGTCCCAGGCATGGATATAAATTCTCAATGTGACCCGATATGTGGTTTGCTCCATGCACGAGGGTACATCACAAGATGGGTCTTGGTTTGAACAAATATGTGGGAAATCACAAGGATTGCTAATTTTTTGTCATTTTGTAATCACGGCAGGTTTAACTTAAGATAATCACATATCGCAACGTGTCTTACTACTCTTACATCCGGATAAGTGGCCTTGCTCCAATTAAATCTCTTTCGAGCAGAAATCCAGGTAGTGTAGTGTGAACGCAAAATTGAAGCGACTCTTACCAAGGTAGAACCCACATTTCTGTAGTTTGAACACGCACTCGTTCCCAATTCACTTCAATAGCCTACTCAAAAGCCAATTGCACCTCCCACTTGGTGCACGGTTAAAAATGCGAACCACAATTCTGCAAGTGGCCGTGAGAGCTACAATGTGCTCTTCCCCAATGAACTGTTCATTGAGTGGACTTGGCATGCACTCGCATTAAATCGATGCCTACGCTGTTGCTGAGTGCCATAAATTGTACTTAACCCATCGGGCATCTTTTCTTAAACACACTGATGGATGAAAGTTAAAAGATATACAAATGAGACTTAGCGTACAGTGTGTCCCAAAATAAATGCAACACTTGGTGTCAACCACAATAAGTTATGAAACAAAAAAAAACATGATTACTTGTTCTTACAATGTAAGATAATACTCTCAGCTAACGTCTCTGAAAAAATTTAATCGTAGTGAATAGAAAATAGTTTGTAAAAGAATGAAACCAACAATCAACAACCCGCAGGACCCATTTTACAAAAAATGAGGAGCTGGTTAACCACAAGACTGGCAGCGAAGAACAGAATGGCAAATACAATATTTGATGCAAAAACACTGTACTTTTGCCCAAATTCATGCAGAACAAATATGCTAGATCAAATAACTGCATTACATAAGGTTTTATCATACATTTCAAGACGATATAAAACTATGACTAAAGTCATAGACAAACTCAACATTACATTTTAAAAAGGTGAATGAATCCGTTGGGCTGCAACTTGCTTGTTACTGAAAAATAGTACATTTCAACTTTATGAAAGTTGTAAAACATGTTTTCAACACCAAAACTGCAACCAAGATCAGTATATTAACATAGGGTTAAGATAACTTTGGGAGCACAAAAGGATGAGGAAGATTAGCTCTAATCAATGCCGTCTATTGTGGGACAAACTATGAAGAGTTGTTGATGTACATTCTTAATTCCATCTTTTAAGGTGTGTTTTAAATGCAGCTGTTAGCCTTATTAAGGCGTGGATCCAGGGAGGGCACGCGCGGCCTCCCGGTTAAATTCTGAAAAATCTTGCAAAATCAGCCCAATTGGACAAGTTTCGGACTTCAGCCCCCCCACCCCGGTAATTTGCGTTTTCAAATCCTGGATCCGCCCCTGGTTATTACCAATAGAAAACATATGCATGTATGATCTATCTATTGTTAACAAAATCAATGATTAAAAAAAAAGGAAAATGGTGGTTTGGACTTAGAGATGATATTGGTAGTTCTGGGCGCAAAAACGTACAGTGCCATATTTGTAGTTGTAGTTGGTGATGGGTTCATGCAGGTTACTTGATTTCTGGGGTAATATTTAAAACATATTGACTCTACCTTTAGGAACTTTTCAAGGACATTAGCTGACCAGTTCCATCTTACCTTACAACAAGAATAAGTAATCAAATGCTTTGTTCAAAACTTATGGCGCCTGTCACCAAGTGTTGAGTTTTTTTTTGTTCCACGGTACAGTTCGAACTTGTGCTTTAATACTATGGACATGACTGGATTGTAACTTTGGCAAACACATCTTGGGACATCTTGGGACAAAATGGAAGGAGAACAAATAACTTGGTAGATATCTTGCCATGTTGAGGTGAGTACCATCAAAATAGTCTTGTTCAAGAGCTCTTATTCCTGTTATACACTGAAAATTGCAACATATTGCATTAAGTGCACGGTCACGGGTAGCCAGGGTGGTTCGAGGTGAAAAAGCTGATAGACCGGCAGAGCCCACACTGCAACAAACGTGGGGTGTTGTAATTTTAACACCATGCGGTGATAATTTAACACTTAAGTTCTGGAATCAATAGGGGATCGCGCCATGGTGTTAGTTTCCACCATTTTGGTTATTAACACCATGTTAGTGTTTTACTCCACAAATTTGGGATTAAATAATATGATTACTGTGGTGTTCAATTTGCCCACCACGTTCCGGTGCGTGCAAATTGACACCACGGGAGGCATGTAAGACCCTTTGGAATCATACGGGACCACACCCTATGGGTGTTAACATTTATTGATAACATGGACATTTAGTAGAAAATGTTTGATTTGGTTGTCATGCAACCCTCGCTTCTAACATTCATAAACAGATCACCCACTACATAATTATAATTGTTGCAGCAACACCGAGTGGTGTTAAATAGTAATTTCAACACCAGAAACTAAGACCGTGAAGCTTGACACCAACTAGCGTGTTAAAATTTAACACCCCAGTTTTTGCAGGTGCATGCAGGGTAAATTATGGTCCCAGTCCCAGCTAACCATATGTCGCTCAGTCCGCCAGACTAGATAACACAACAGTAATACAATTGTCCCTAAGTATACAATTCTGAAGATGATAACACTATACAATTGCCGTAAGTTAGGGCCGATCATCAGCTATGATGTTTCGAGACAAACAGAAGCCTATTTTTACTCAAGTCGCACATAATACGAATCGTTAAGGGGGAGGCAGAGCCTCGCGTCTTGTTCATTCTGTATTTGATACAATCTGTGGTCCTATTAACTGGTCGGAGTACAAATGCAGACAATAGCTCGTACTCATGGGCAACAACGTCGCCCGTACATCAGTAAGGAATAGAGCATCATTGATAGGCCCATATATGGAAAAGCAACCCCCACGCAAAGAAAAATTTGCAATCATTTTGATGTGGACAAACACATGCAGCAGAGGAAACGACCTCTAGAAACAACACCAAAAAGCAGTCTTGGGGCAAAATCTAACCCCAATTAGCCCACAGTTAATAAACTTTTACGTCAAGGGACTTTAATAACAGGATGGCTGAAGAAACCGGCATGAGTATTAAGAAAAATGAAATCTCTTATCAGTGGACAACATCAAAGAGGCATGTGTGAAACTTGACGTGGGATGAGGTCAACAGTACAGGCATGGCTAAAATGCAACAAAATGATGCCAAACAGTGAAGTTGTAGGTCATATTGGAGGACTCAAATTCCCAATTAAACTAATTGATATGTGGCGGCTGTATCCGATTTCCCACTTATCTCGGGCAGAAGAGAAGATGACTACTAAATTCAGGAAGCCTCTAACACCTCTGTGGCAAAAGAAAAAAATCTGGTACAGAAAACAAGAGTGGAAAATCGGCGCATTGGGGAGCATACGGTCGTTAGAAGAAACTATCAAAATATTCGGTGTTGAACCAAAGAAGGGGAAGACATGATAAAATTTGATCAATGTGGCCCATGTCAAATAGTTATAGATTCTTATTTTTAAATGTTTATTTACCAAGATATGGATAAACATGATGGAGAAGATCAATGGAGAGGAAGAAATTATCTCTGACAATTAGCAATACCAAAGGCTGCCCCACAACGTCGACAATGGTCAGTAAGATGAGTTTAGTCGTGAAGTGCCAAGTCTAAGCACTTCCAGCTGGCAACCAATATGGTTCAAGGACAAATATCTCTTTGGTCTAAAACTGTACCAGGCAGGAATTGAGGTACGTATCTAGGGTTTCGCTAAGTCAAATAGGCCTATTTGTAGGTTGTGATATCTGATCATTTTCCTTTTAACATCACGGCCGGATAAGAAATTTTACATGTTTTACCAATTTCGGTCAAAACAAAAATTGCAACTATATGAACTATTCACTCATAAAAAAATGATCACTGACATCAACGCCTTAGTATATGCCGCCATGGACTTGAGAAGAACTTATGGGATGACAATATTGGTTATGGTGTCTTCACAAATAGCCCTATGATAAAGGAGACTTCTTGTTAAATATGAGGAAGTCTTATTTCTTTCAAGGCACTCAAAATATTGCCACATACCCAAACTCTGCATGAAGTTTTTTTTTTTTATTAGGAAGTTGTTCCTCTATATCGAACCCCATGGTAATAAGTGGTTACCATGAATTTAAAACCAAAATCATTTTTTCAGGAACCAATATCATCATGTTATTTTAAGGTAGCAGACCTCTAAATTGTTCCGGTGAAAAGTGTGTGGGATACCTTTCACTGAAAGTAATATTCATCCATGCTGCCTTTATGTTATATTTAGGTTATCATTTTGATTGAAGAATTAAATTTTGTGTTAAAATGTAGTTGAGAGTGTGTGAATTATGAATATATGAGGAAACTTGAGACATGGAGTGATTTTGCTGAAAAAATAGGACGGTCGGCACAAGCCTTGAATGTACGGAACACAGATTGCTTCGAATTATCACAAATAGCGAAAAAGTGTACCATGAACCTTGTGACCTTTTCGACAAAAATAAAAAGCGCACCGATTTAGCTAAATTTTAATACCAAGATAATGGAACAAACTTATTATGTGTCTGAAGGGAGGCTTAGATTTTGAACATTTTTACAAATTGCCCTATTAAATGAAATTGGGGCCGGGAATGTAAATGTCAAAATCATTGCTTTGGACTTGAGATATGGTAACAGGGATCAGGAGATTATCCCCAAATCCGCCTTGGGGAAAATTATCATTGAAACCTTGCCACATATCATGGCACAACTTCCTGGCCAGATTTTCTTTTGCAATTTGAATTGGCTAGTGAACAAATGAGTGGCCATGGCCATACGCATTAATTTTTTTGGGGTGGGGGGGGTGTGGTGACTTAGAAGACCTTTTTTTTTGGGTGAAAGAGTGGGACTAACCCCGAAAATGGTCCTTTTTTTCTGACTTTTTGAACAGTTTATCACCAAAAAGTGGACTTACTGGTCAAAATTTTTCTAAATTTTGGACCTTTTTATCAAAAAATTCAGCTAAAAGTGGCCCTTTTTGGGCTTGAGCAAACAATTGGCCCCGAGAAACCAGACGGCGTTTTTTGAGCCTTCCTGAAAAATCACACACAGCAACAGGGAGAATCCGTTGCGGAATTGGGTCAAGCCATTCGACGTTTGGTGAAATGCTCCCATCCCAAGGCGCCATATGACATCATAGATAGCATCTACAAAATGATCTCGAGCTGTGCTATCGCTGACCCTGCCATAAGCAACACAGTCCATGACAGAGAATTTGAAACCCTGGATGATGCAATTCATTTTGCTATAAAAAGAGAGGCTAGAAGCAATGCTAAGAATCCAAGCAAATAGAATGTTCGATTTGTCCAATCCATACAATGGTCAGAACCCAGATCAACAACCGAAAGTTAACTGGTTCAAACAAGCAAACAGATGGTTGATACTCTGCTCAATGTTCAAAAAGCAATGCAAAATATGTCAGGTCAAATATCACTCTTGAACAATAAGCTGTCCAAAAACAGACTCCCAATCCCACAAACAGAGGCCAAAACAACACCCAGAACGTGCGGTGTTACCACTGTGGTGAATATGGTTTAGGGATTGCCCTAAACGTCTTGAAGGTAACTATGGCAACTAAGGTCCCCAGGGAAACTATAGATCAGACCTTGTGGGTCAGAGTTCGGTAGAATTTTGGGCAAGAGTTCCATATGTACCCCCCTTTGAAGTTGTACATGTAACAAATTATTTTTTATATTTGGCCTTAGGGTTAGGGTGTTTGTTTATGTTAGGCCATAAATTTGTTTCATGTAAAATCGTAAAGGAGGGGCACATGTGGAACTCTTGCAATTTTGCAAACAAGATAGACCCATACTGATTGGCCAAACTGAAACATTAAACAAAGAAAGTGATGGCGTATATTTACAAACAACAATTCACAATGTGACTGTTTCATTTCTCAGACACAGGTGCAAGTGTCACTATTATTAATCCCAGTGTATTTGAGAAGATCCCTGAAGGTGAACGACCTTCTTTACAAGAGATTCCCATAGAGATGACTCTAGCCGATTGGAAAGTGTTGAACTGTAAAGGGAGATTAGTAGTGGGAGGAAAAACCTTCGTGCACTGAATTTGGGTTGCCGACATTCAGATAGAAGGTATTTTGGGTTATGACTCCTTAAAGTCTGACTCAGAGATTTCGAAATATTATTTTTTTGTGTAATAATGAAAAATAGTCAAATAGAACTAAAGATAGTTACCTAAAATGCACAATTCCGAAATTTGAGATGAATCGGTTTTTTCGTTTTGATGCAGTAAACATTTATGTGTAGTATTATGTCCCATAGGATACTGTGTATAACAAAAATTCCGGATCCGGAATTTTATAACAAAGTTGTGATTTTCTATATGAAGGAATTCGATTTAAGCTTAGCAATTTCACACAGTGATTAGTATATGGACAAGCATTATGTACATGCAAAAAACACGATTTTTTTTGGAAATTGAGGGCGCCCTCCTCAGGAAATCTCTGAGTCGGCCTTTAATGAATCACTCTGCTGTTTAGACCTTTTGAAAGGAGAAATGCACTTTGATGATCTACTCGCTTCTCCTTATACAGAAGATGAAATTAATGCAGTGTTGTAAGATAGCCATAAGTCACACTAGAACCATTCCACCTTAAAGTGAAGTGCTAGTGGCAGCTCATTTTGTTGAAGTGCCCAAAACTAATATAACAGGAATCATAGAACCTACACAGAGATTTTCTGAAAAACACTCCCTGCTAATGACCAGATCTGTGATAGAGTCTAGTAACAAAGACTTGGTTCTGCGAGTGTTAAAGGTGCAACAAGAGATTCCAAGTCATATTTTCTGTGCTATGTAATGATTTCATACAGATTAGATGCTCGAAAGACTCCCTACCTTTTATTTGCTTACAAATATAACTTAAAATGAAAACAAAAGGCGATTTGTATATGCTTATAGAAAACATAGGCTGAATTTTGTATTTGCTCCTATACGAAATTATAAATTTCAAAATTTTGTTACCAAAGAAACAGTTCTCAGCTTAATCAGATGGGGAGAATATGTTTGATATAAAGCTTTAACATCAGTGCCAATATTAGAATTTTCACATTTTATCGGGACACCTGTTATTTGAAATCTCTCGTTGCACCTTTAAATCCTAACCCTGAAAAGTTAGATATCTATGGGCGCGTTCCCACTATGATGTTTGGTACCAGGTCGTGGTACTCGATGCTACATCAAACCCACTTCCTTGCCTAGTGGGAACGTGTTATAAGTAAGCTTGGACCTACATCCGAGATCGGGTCCGAGACTAGGCCGTGGTACCAAATACATAGTGGGAACGTGTTTGTACATCGTAAGTGGGCCCGGCTCACGTACAACCGGAAATACGTTGCTGTTGTGTCACAACCTTTCGACCCGCTAGCATACCTCACTGTATTTTAAACCACGCAATATCGATTTTAGCCATTCAAACCAACATTATTTTGGCCCACATTTAGCTTGATATTTCCACCATTTTACAACAAAAAGTTTAGTGTAAAATTAATTATCCAAACAACAATTCGAGTACTCGCCGTACTATGTGGTCAGACGAGGACCAGGAAACACTTGATGAATTATAGAGTGACAACCAAATTCAAAGGAAATTTGGTGCAATGGTGCACAATGGAAAGATTTGGGACGAACTGGCAAAGAAGTTCAATGAGATAACGGGCGAAGGGCGTACCTGCTCCCAGGTGAAAAATAAAAACTGTGAAAGCTTGGTACAGAAACCATGAGAAGCAGCAGGGGAAATCTGGTGCTGCCGGAGATCGAGACCATTTATGGGACATAATTGACAGAGTAGAGGGTCAGAAAGAACTGACCAACCCCACCTACACAGGGGATACACTTGGGGAGACAAGCCAGTCACAAGGCTCCCAAAGACTGCGAAAAATCGGCTTTTAACAGTAGTTAGGCCTTTTTCAGTTAGAGGCTTACAATGGCAAGAATGTTTTAGTGTACCTCGACGACATCCTAATCTTCGCTCCAGCCTTCAAACAAGCTATGCAGAGATTAGACACCATGTTCAACAGTCTAAAGCAGAGTTAAAACTGAATCCCAAGAAGTGCTGTCTACTCAAGCACCAGGTATCCTTTTTAGGCCACATAGTATCATCAGATGGCATAGCCACTGATCCTGAAAAAATCAAATCTATCACCGAATGGCCTACACCTACAAACATCAGGTTTTTTGGGTACATACTCGTACTATCGCTAAACCCCGGCATATTCGCACTGACAGAAAGAAGTTTGTGTGTTTGAAATGGAACGAGACGGGTGCGAGCAGGCGTTTCAAACACTAAAGACAAAGTTAACTTCAAGTCCTATCTTAGCTTACCCTAACGATCGAGACGAATACATTCTTGACTGACGCCAGTGGAGTTGGTCTGGTGCAGTTTTGTCAAAGAAACAAGGGCGTATTATACTAACCGAAACAAGAAGGTACTGAGAGGGTAATTGCCTACTTCAGCAGAACACTAAACAAAGCAGAACGAAAATACTGTGTCACCAGGAGAGAATTACTTGCATTGTAGCCGCCAATTATGCAATTTTGCAATTTTCAATTTTTCCACCATTTTCTTATTGGCAAAGAGTTCCTTATGCATAACTGATCACGGTGCGCTGAAATGGTTATTATCATTCAAAACCTAGAAGTTTAGGGAAGTTACAAATTTGAAAATTGAGTTTTTTTATTTATTTAGTTTTTTTCAATGACATTGCAAAAATCTGATTTCAACATTTGAAGAAATAAAAGCAATGAACGTAAATTAAACAGCGCCGTTTTCTTCTGAAGTCGATACCCATCAATCTTATGATAGGAAATCTGTTGTAATTAAAAATGTGAAATATTGCGAGAATTTGTATCAGAGACTGTTGATACTCCGCTGCAGGTGTCAATCACTTAAGGTATGTTAGGACAACGTTCATCCATGACAAAGTTAGCAAAACTAGAGAAATTGTATGACCAATCAGTGACAATTTAGCCCCTGTCGAATCAATTGAATACATAGGTCAATCCAGACAATCACTCCATGTTGACCTTCACAAAATGGCTGAACTTGAAGTGAAGCAATGAGAACAACAAGGTATGAAAGTTAGTAGCGGGCAACTAGAATAAGTCTCGAAAATCATTTGGAATCATGAAAAGAATCAAAACAATGAAGTGATAAAGATGAAAAGCGCAGATGGGTTGAACTGGCCTTAAAGGTGGTTGTTCCGATTTATGTGTATGTGTTCTCTACTTGATATGAGAGCCTGGCCGTGCACATGCACCCAATCAATTTCGTTAGGAAAAAACTGGGTTTTGATGGTAGACGCCACTCGTGCCTGTTGGAAAGCCCTATTCACAATAATGTGCTAATATGATGTGTGAACACTAAAACGGAGGTTTTTTTTGTTTATATCTTTGGAATGCAATGGGATTGAGCGGCTCTCAAATTTAGGACGAACAATGAGGAAAAAAAAAAAAAAAAAATTACGGCCTTTCATCGGTTATCAAAATCGAGTATACTCCGGGGTAAATCTGGGGGAGTCCCAACGACGAGCAGGAACACGCACCTTTAAATGAGCTGGGATGTTATTATCGTATCCCGGGGCAACGCCAATGAAATGCTTACATTTTCACAGCTGATTAAGAATAATTTTTGGGATCCTCTTTCAACAGGCAATAATTTGGCAAGCATTTAAAATGTAACCAGTAGTAACTTTCAATGTACACCCAGCCTTACAATTGAGATGGACCTTTTTATCATTTTAGGTAATTTTACTCATTAACTCTCTAAAACCAATCATCCATTACAGTGGTACAGAAGGAGAGGCAATGGTTAAAAAATTTTTTTTTTTTAGTATTGAATGACACACCAAAAAATATTTGTCATATAGTGTCATTTTGAAGTACTTCTATTTCACAGTTGTACAAGCATTATACACGCCAGGGAAGAAGAACACCCAGTTTTAGAAGGCAGGATGAATCGGAGGTGCATAATTCTCGGGTGCAACATTACGATCAGGAGTAGTCAATATGTGGCTCTGACCACCATTTGCATTTATTTGTTCGGCCCAATTTGGATCCATAATGCCCATAGGACAACAATATATCACGCCACGAGGACTAGAAATGCCTAAGTCATAAATGCTGCGAAGAAACATCAAAGATGGACCCAGGCCAGCAACACCCTCGTGTTCAGGTTAAATCATACCATAACCATTTAGCATCATCTTATAGCGGCATGTACACTGGGCAAAAGTCGTCATCGAATTCACTAGTCGTAATCGAATTCATTTCCTGATGAGTGTAAACAGGTACCAGTCATAATTGGAAGCAATTCAAAAAGTCAAAATTTCATGAGACTTATCATCATTATTTGAGGTGAACTTCGTAACTGCTATTACGACTTTTGTGAGTGTAAACGAAAAGTCGTGATCGTATTTCAAGTTTAACGCGCATGACACCCGATTTCTAAGGACAGTACACTTCCAGCCTATCACCAAGCAACACGTAATTCATTTTCTGAATGCGAATTGTAATCAGTGTAAGTTAAGCAAATTAATTTATGCTAATCCTTAGTTGTCATAAAAAAAAAAGTGATTCGACCAACGACTTTGTCCACGTGAAACGCCATAAACTTCACCAGATAAACATGGCTTCCTGAAGTTACATCTTGACCACCCCAGCAATTATGAGACAACAAACTATGCATTATATGATTGAATGCAGAGCATGAGGTTGGAAGCAACCATTTATGCATCTTTCTAAGAAAAGTATACAGTGCCAACAGCTAGTAAGATTATGAAGGGAAGGAATCCTTTGTTATGCTGAAAAATGCACAACAGTCACAACATGGGAAGAAGTAAAAATGCCAGATTACAAGCTAGACACCATCAAGGTATGTCTACAAACTAAAGACTGACGAAAACATCTCTGTAAGCTACTAAATTGTGCGGCTTGGGTGTGTGCAACACACACTATATCCTGGACTCTACATTTGGTACAAAATTTTCTATTGTACCCCCACAGAAAAAGTGCCATGATCACCAGAGGTTATCAGAAGAACCACTTACCAAAGACCTCTATGGGGTTATGTAGGCATATTGGGGTCAAAGGTTGTGGGTCGATTAAAGGGGCATCGTCAAAATTTCTATAAATTCCTTCATGTTCCACAAATCAATTGCTATAAATTACTAGACTGGTTCAGAAGAACCGCTGACCCAAGGCGCCTATGGGGTGTACACAAATTTAGAATTCGAGGTCCCTTAATGGGGTCATTAAAGGGGGACACTTCCGGTATGATTCAAAAATCTATTTGCTAGTATACTGCAAGGTTTTAGCCTGGGTCACGTGAATTGCATAGAAGCAGCGGAGCCCCTTCACCACAGTGGTTCAAAACATGGGGCGTCAAGGTCATTAAAGGGAACTTCCGGTCTTAATGTTTTGAAATCTCAAAAATTAAGATCTTGTCATGTGCAACCCGGTACCATGGTCACGTGACTAATGCATACGAAGCACCATTAAGAATCTTCACAAAAATTGTGCTCGCTTGAGGTCAAAGTGGTTCATGTATCCCCACGGATAGGTTCGTGCTCTTCGAGAACAATTTGGAGGTATGGCATCCCCAACCAGCACCGCAGAGACAGCACCACAGAGCCACGAGAGGGGGGCACTTGAAAATCAGCACCGCAGAGCCCGCACCACAGAGCCACGATAGGCCACTGAAATCAGCACCGACAGAAGCCAGCAACACAGACCCACGAGAGCACTTGAAATTCAGCACCACAGGCGCCCGGTTTGTTTTTATAAAATTAGATTAATACCGTGCTCTCTGCGGTGATGGTTGGAGGGATGCCGACCCAGGGGTTGGTTCCCAACACTCAGAGTAAATCAGGACGTGACTCACTATGGAGCAAAAACAAAAAAAAAAAAATTGACGCACGAGAGTAAAAAAAAAAAAACTTGGGCCCCCCCAACTCTGTCGCAGAAAAAGGGACGTTGTAAAAAAACAATTGCCGCACAAAAGGCGGCCGAAAAAAAACAAAATGGACCCGGCCCTAAACTTCTGCTCCCCCCCTGCTTTGAAGGTCTATATGGCTTGCACCCTTATGAAACAGCACCATAGCTAGAGGCCAGTCTTAAAAATCAGCACCACAGAGACAGTGTTATAAAACCAGTACCACAGAGCCCGTCTTATAAAACCTGCACCACAGAGCCGGTAGTATAAAACCAGCACCACGAGCCAGTGTGAGAAACCAGCCCCACAGAGCCGGTGTGTGATTTTAAAAACCAGCCACCACAGAGCCGGTCTTATAAAACCAGCCAACACAGGCCAGCTGTGATAAACCAGCAGACGATTGCACCCAGTGTGCTCCAAAAATAAAAAGCTAAGGCTGCAGCAAAACCTGAGCAAAAAGATACAATGATGTGTCGTTGGCGGAAACCAATGGCAATCTTCCAACATGGACAGAACCACACGTAGTACGGACAACAATCACGATAAGTGCTATGATACTAATCAGATTTACGTCAATAATATTGAACAATATGATCAACTCTGATTGACATGTCCTATACGGAGGTAGAGTTCAACATCGGCAGCTGAGCCGAATCACGGCTCTTGCCAACACAAGAAGGTGAGCCGAACCTGGATCATGCTACTAAGACAGCTGGACCGAGTCAGTCCTCTCCGAGGATCCTGCCTGTAGTGGGGTAGTGCCAGAAGAAAAAGCCAAGGGATAGGAGGGCCAAAGAAGGCCGAAGAAGAAGGAGACGTTATATCTCCAGCTCTAGCTCCAGCTCCGAGAGCAGCTCGGTGTGGGGGTTGCTTTTCACAAGGACAGTGGAGCTATAATTTATGTGAAGGAACCATGTAGTCAAGTAAAGTACCTCCATTGTTGCAAGAACACATGTTACCTTCAGGCACATCGTTTAATTGGAGAATAGAAAAAAATTTTATTTCAACAGGACAATGACCCTGTCAAAAGGCCAAAAAGTGTCGCGGCCTGGTTCAGACCCTACCCCGGATTCTTTTTAAACAGTACGACGGATGCAAATTGGGGATTTTGATATTTAAATGGCCTGCTCAATCGCAGATTTATAACCGATTGAACAAATTTGTGGGGACAAAGCGAGGAAGACTTGAAATTCGAAAAGTGCAAAACCAAAGAACAAAATGGAATATTCCCACGTTAAATATTCATGGGGGAAGAATCTTAGTACTGATACATTCAACAAGTAAGCCATAGCATGAAGGCAAACGAGGCCCGCAAGGTGATATTCCCCCAACAAGGATACACACTCGATTACTGTACTCATAAAAATAAAAGAGAAACATTTATGAAAGGTACAGTGACTTTTTTAAACATGACAAACATATATAACGACCTTGAAATAGATCAAATATAAGTGATGGTCTTGAGAAAAAAAGAAATAAAAGAATAAAACAGACAAGTCATACCAAATGTATATGGGATACTGTGCGTTGAAGTCATGTCAATAGTACAGTGTTTCAATGGATCCCCGGCGTTTTTATTTTGCACTGCAGTGTCAGTACTGCGCGAATATTTTTGAATGGCAGTGTATATTTTGTAATTAGTATTAGTTTTATATGTGATATATTATACATGATTTTACAACTCCACAAGCTGAATTTTTTGTTGAGTATGATGGCTCCAGAATTCTCTGCGTTAGAAAAGTAATAAAGTCAATTAAGGCTCATGCCCAGTTTAAAGATATGGTCCCCTTAGTAAAGGCCACATTTTTGCATTTGGGACTATTGAGATAATCCGTATCACTTCAGCCCTTGAGAAGCCATCACTGAGATTCGTCAGGGTAAGGCTAAACAATTAGCATGAACTACAAACTAATTGTACTTTAAGCATGGAATCGCGGTATTGTGAATTCTTGAGGGTGTCTCCAAATGGAGCACGATGTGTACCGGCGCTTCGTGGGCAGTATGTTTCAAGAACAGCCACTCCAGAGTAGATATAGGATGCTGTACAAGAAAGCAGTATGTTGGCCACATGGCTATCAACAAGCTCTAAGTTGTGACAGACTGCACTTGAATGTACTGTTTACCTGCATACTATTTATCATTTGAAACACTCAAAAAGGAAAGGTATGTGCCAAAGCTAGATCAAGATATACAAATTCCGTTGGCAAGGACATGCCAACCTTGTCTCCAGTTCAAGGAGTGTAGGTTTTACTCAAACGGACACTGTTTTCCATCTGTCACCAACTAGCATTGGCATTACGCAGACTGAACCTGTTAATGAGCCATTGTCATCAACCAAGTCTCATCAGGCAATAGTCTCCCATTTACAAGGTGTTGATAAAACATCACAGACTGATGAGTTAACTGCATCAGGTAACATTGACCATTCCCTTTGCTTATGTGCAATTCACGATCTTAAATCTAAAGTTATAGATAGACTTATTAGATCTGAACAGGAATGTTACAAGTTACAATGCAAAACTGTTGGTCTTTAAGCATTCCAGCAAAGATACTACCATAATTGACAAACTCCATCATCTTCAGACAGATATGGAGAAGACTTTCAAAGAATGCCAAGTACAGTGGAAGACTACCACAGATGGGCTAAAAAAACAACTTGATGCATGTGGTATGCTACGGAAATTACAAATAAACTGTTCTCTGATAAAGAAGCCCAGATTTCCTCCCTGCAAAATAGATTAAAATCCACTCAATCTCAACTGGAGCTGGGAAAAGAAAAGGCCTATGAGGCCAAACGTACACAGACTTGTCTTTGCCCAGAGGATTTCACCCCTGTATCAAGGAGTAAAATGGCTACCCCAAACCTGTCACCAGCTACTGACTCTACACAAGTAGGTACAACAGCTCCTACTTCAACTCTAGTCCCACCACAACCACCACTGCCACCAGAGTCAATATCACTACTTAACTCCAGCTACATCTTATGCCCAGGTCACATCAGCAACCCCTGCTCCGATGTCATCACCAACACCACATGGCCGTCGGCAGCCAAAATCAAGCTTTCAAACAAGTCCACATGTTCTTGCCAATTCACATTGCAAGACTGTAATGGCACAAAGACTCGTACCAAGAGCTTAGGTAACAGTGATACCGGCATACTCTATTCAAGAGGCAGGGATCATCCTCTCTAATTTGGATTTTGCACCAGACTGATAATTCATGAAATCACAGATTCTTATATATATAGATTCAAAATCCTTGTACTTGCACTGTATATTACCGGAGTTTGTCATGACAATTTCAATGTTTCCTGTGTTAGCAGTAAAACTTCAATTGGCACACATGTCATTTCCAGGGAATATTTCTGACATCCGATATGCACTCCTTTCTGTGAATGACATTTGTGGATATGGAGGGCTCATTCGTTGCAGCTGATTTTATAGATTCAAAGTCCTAGTACTTGCACCGTATATTACCAGAGTTTGTCATGACAATTTCAATGTTTCCTATGTTAGCAGTAAAACTTCGATAGGCACATGTGTCATTTCCAGGGATTATTTCTGACATCCGATATGCACTCCTTTCTGTGAATGACAGTTGTGGATATGGAGGGCTCATTCGTTGCAGCTGATTTTATAGATTCAAAGTCCTAGTACTTGCACTGTATATTACTGGAGTTTGTAATGACATTTTCACTTCGATAGGCACATGTGTCATTTCCAGGGAATATTTCTGACATCCGATATGCACTCCCTTCTGATCAGGATGGTGAG
>JAMKCH010023050.1:0-35816 GCA_023653785.1 Ophioderma brevispina
AGGCGCACTATTTTCAAATGTGCCAGTGTCTCTTTATTTAGAAATGTTAATATCCCGCGTCACTTATTCCATCGTTATCTGAGTTGAATCGACATCTCAGAAAATTCCCGACACAATTCCTGTGAAAGAAGTAGTACACAGAAGAGGAATGTAAAGATAGCAAAACAAATCGATTAAATGTCTACAAAGGAAATTTAGTTTTGAAAGGGAAAAATATGACAAACAATACACTACGCCATAACGCAAAACTACTCCCGCGTCCTGAGAGTGATCACAGTTGTGGTTGCCCACGCCATTATGATACAAGACTCAATACCAGCTTCGCCACATCCAAATCCACATTATCGAAATAGATTGGGTTACGGACGAGGTGCCCGGCAGATTTCTCCCGTTAGAAGAACTTGTTCCGCAACAGGGGTAACCCAAGCTTCTACACAACAACTTCGGCGTCTTTTAGGTCCCATTTGTCATCGCATATATAGTTCCCCACTGCCCAGCAATTGACTTCAACTCGGCCGGCATTGGTTTGTATTGTCATCCTCAGGTATTAGAGCACATTGAGTGGAATGTCTCCCTCTGTAAAGCAAACAGTATTTATTTTGTTTACAGGTTATCTATTTGAAACGATTACGTGTCACACTGCATTAACTTGAATGGCGGCATACAGGGGGGCTGTATGATTCTTTTGTTCATAACCAATTGAATAAAAACAGACCAGGACCTCGATTAAAGTCATCGGTATTTCAAATGCATTTTTATACACCCATGTATAATGCACGCGCAAACACTGAAAAAAAGCAAGGTCCACGAATTCCATAATTTTCGTATAAACATAACTTTTGAATGCGCCCTAATTCACGAATGGTCTGCCATCATCAGAAGTTCAGAGTCTCAAAAGTAATATTCACCTGGCACTTAGGTTGTTGTCAGTTTGCCCACAAAAAATTAGTGTAAATTGAATAAAAATAAAAAATCCAAAGAAGAAATATGCTTTTCAGCAGTTGGAACCCAAATGTTCTTGTGGGTCCAATGAGAATAAACTTTTCTTTCGCGATTTTCTCAAAGCGTATAATTTTGAATAATAATTAAAACGGGACACTAAGTAATGGAACAGGGACAATAGTTTGAATTCTTTACAAATGTTTGGCCTATAATGTAACTTATAGTTAATAATTAAACTTAATACAAATCATTCATTCTATAGACATTGATAACGTGGATAATCCTCATCGTTGTGTGCTCGTGTTTTGTTAACATGCTTGCCGTGTTCAAAACGTATTTTATTATACCACCATGTTAAAGGTCTTTGTTCTTCCTATTGTGATCAAGTTCCTAACTTGAAATACTAGACTGGCACTCGCATTAACAGACCACCACGTTTCTTGGGAAACAAACATGCGGGTTTGATGGTAGAAACAATTTGCAATTATTACAATGCCCTATCACCACTTTACTAATATTGGGTTACTCAATTAAAACTATCTTGTTTATCTTGTATCTTAGGAAAGAATTAAATTGAAAGCAATTTTTAGGTCAACTGTGATATGATGGCCTCTATCTAATATCGAAATTGATACTACTTCCATTAAGTCTGGGTGTCTGAAAGGCGATTGGAACAAAAACCTTTAAATATCAGATTTTGCGATATTAGTTCTTTTTCACGTTTGGTAGTCACAAGTAAAACCAAGATTTCCATTTGGCACGTGATACCTGAGGTATTTTATATTTAAAAAGAAAACACACCGCTACCCATTCCTCCACCATGCATTGTCTTAGAACAAATTGACGTTATAAAAAAATCTGAAACAAAAACATGTAACGGTGAAAGAAACTCTTGGGACTCTGAACTTGAAGGCATCGACATATGGAGTGATATCCTTTCATAACAAACATGAATTTGCAGATCGGAAACGTTGTTTTGTAAAAAACCAAATGCACACAGGACTTTGTGAACGATTTGTTAATCATGTAGGCCAGATTGAAAACCATTTAAAGTAATATTTAATGGCTAGCACGTTCTAAATTGTCACCTTTATTTTTTAACTCGTATTGTCATCGTTCTGGCATAAAGTCCACGTGTAAATTGGGTAACAACCCCCCCATTCAGAAAACTTGTGTATATTCAGAAGTGGTGCTCCCTTTAAGAGGAAGGGAACGTCTTCATAGTTGCAAAAATAAAATTCTAAATAGGTATACTGTATTTATCTATTGACAGGTACATACTTTGGTAACAGATAACTCCGGAGTCTTTTCTGTGGGTGCGACAGGAATGGTCTCTCCAATTCCCGTGCTTGCAGTCATCAATATTTCTCTCCGAAGTGTCACAACTTAAATCTTCAAGAAACACTCGCCCAGAACCTTGTCCAAAGTATGCTCTTTTCGGGGCATCCATTGCAGCATCGTAGCCAAGCATTATACATACTACTGAAGCGTCTTTAATATCCCAGTTTGAGTCACAGAGGGTACCAGTGCCGTATTTATAGTGGGAAATTTCAACGGTTCCTTCACGGGGTGAATCTCCATCAGATAATAAACGGGCTGTCACCGCTAAAAAGTATTCCGTTAGAAACGTATAAATTGAATTGGTCTTGGGAACAATTAGAACACAAAGTGATAACCTACTCTTTTTATTTTTTAGGTAAAAGTAAAAAATAAAAACTATAAAGTTCATTAATTAACTAAACTTTTGTTGTTGACCTCATCCGTTCGACGGTGTGAAGAAAGATTTCCAACTTTTTTCTGCTTTTACCCAATTTGGGGTAGTGTGGATTTCTTTAGAAACAGTTTGCATAATGGGCTCGAAAAGGTAAAATTGGTATTGTGTCAAACTACGAGATAGATCCCCATCGGCTGATCCTTTTTTTGCGCCACTGGCTTGAAAAGCAGAAAGAGGATTTTGCGATTTAGCGCGAGCGTGTCCGTATGTTCAGTTTGGTTAGGTTTTGTTAGGTTTTCGTTTTCAGGTCTTCTTGAAAAGTTGAAGTCCGATTGAACCCTTATTATGTTTGTATGGATCCACGGGTGGGAAAATATTAGATCCAAAAACATAATAATTGATTAAATTAGATGATTTACACCCTTACTTATGGTCGTTGCTACGAAGTTTAAAAATATTGGGCTCGACGGCGTCTCGCCCAATATTTTTGCACTCATAGCTCGACCAAGAATATGGGCTCATTCTATGCACTTTTATACCAGGACTTGGGTTTTCAAGGGGTTCCGTCATATGTGGATGATGCAAGGCCCCCCGCCCCCCTGAGGTCGTTCCATACTGCCATCTTGCCAGGGGGCTTCACGCAAGTTTACTTGGTGTATTAAATGCTACGTGAAGCATTTGTTTTGTCCTTTCACAAATATTGACTTTTAAAAGAGTAATACTTATTACAGGAGTAATATTTATTAGGAATAATGTATGATATGCTCACACCTATCGGATAATATATTCATGAGGTCTTCCAAACAGGCAAATCGACCATTTGGCGAAATTGAGTTTTTGCATATTATGGTACTAATCACAAGCTCTTTTAAGATCCAAATATTGCGCAAAAACTAACATTCCAATTTTTAGATGTAATAGATTTTCACTTTGGGGAATCATACCCAAACGCCAATGAAAGTTTCCAAACAGACCAAGCTGCATTCGTCTGTTTTCGTGTATCTTGAAAACCAACACTTGACCTCTTCTTCAGGGATGCGGGCAGCACGTAATTGGAATCGTCGGCGATTTGAAACAACCGGAACTCCCCATGCGGCCATTTTGAACATGAGAGGGTCACCGTACAGATGTCAATGCTAAGTCAATGAACTGTGATATTTCTTGGACTTAAATTTTATTAAAAATGGTGGTAGTAGGAGTAGCATCGACAAAATTATGCCATCAGTCATAATTACGCTAATTGGCGCGATACAGACATTCCAAATGTGGGATTACTTAAGGGTAGCATTATTGGAGTGCAATTTGTGTAGGTATACAATATTATGGATGAAAGAGTGAAACAAATGTGCCCTGCCCACAAACTGTTATGTTGAAAAATTGTTGCTTGCATAATTATTGGGTGTGTGATATTTTACAGGAAAAAAATCATTTCACCTAACACTAGAACGCAACTTACACTACCCTCCCCTCTACCTACACTATCCTCCTAACCTTCCCCCTCAGTTACTCCTCCCCTCTCTCACTCACCTCCCCTTCATTTTCACTACTTATCCCCTCCCCCTCCCATTCCCCTCCCTCTCCTTCCCCTCGCCTTCCCTCCCTCGCCCTTTCCCCTCGCCTGTCCCCTTACACTTTTTTTTCTTCCCCCTTTCCCCTTCACTTCCCTTCACCTTTGCTTCTTCCCTTTCCTTCTTCCCTTTCCTTATTCCCTTCCCTTGTTATTTTTAATCAATTATTCATAATATTCCTTACCGTACCTTATCATAAGTAAGTTGGAATGTTATTCGTTCATCCATTCATTAATTCTTTCATTCATCATTCATTAATTCATTTCAGGCGGAATTCAATACTCAACTGGCGGGCGTTTTCAGGTTATGCCCGGTTCAGCGCGGGTCAATTATTTCATTGAGTTGCTGAAAACTTAATCGGATTAATGATTGACAAGATGAGCGGATTAAATGACCGCTGGCACCGAGCAGAACCGGAAAAGAAAATGCCAGCCGGTTGTTGTTGAGGTATTGATTTGGTTCGTTGTTTAATCAAATATGCATTTATCTTCGTTATAACTGCCTATTTTATTCACTGTATTATTATTATTTCACATTCCTCAGTTTCTGTTTTCATATTTTTCGGAAATTTCTCCTTATTTAGTTATGTCTGCGATGGATTTCTTTTGCTTGATTTCCCCTATTCCACCTCTCAGTCCCCCTCCCTTTCACCGGCTCCCATCGGCAATTCACCTCCCCAACCCCCGCCCATTCCCCCTCGCTAAGGCCAAAGGAAAGACAAAGATAAACAGGAAAGCCCCAAGAACAGCGGACAAAGGAACGACGAGAAGAGAAAAGAAAAGGAACAAAAAAAAAAAAAGAATAAGAAAGACAAAAAAGAAAGAGACAGGGAAAGCGGCACAGAAACATGAAGGGACGAACAGACCGCGAACGAAAAGGCGAGGACACCAGAAAAAAAAAAGGAACTGGAAAGACACGAAGAAAAGGACAGGGAAAGAAAGCTGCGGACAAGGACCAGGAAACAAAAGGGGCAAAAGAAAGAAAAGAAATAAAGAGAATAGAAAAGGAAAGAAGCGACAAAAGAAAACACGAAAAAGGAAAAAGAAAAGAAAGGCAGACAATGCGAACTCCCTTCTCTCCCTTCCCCCTTCCCCAATCCCCCCTCCCCAACTCCTACCATTCCCCTCCCAACCTCAATCCTCTTCTTTTTTTCTTATTTTTATTATTCATAATAATAATAAAGGCAAGTTGGGATTTATTCGTCATCTCCTTTCATTCTTTATCCATTCTTTATGCATTCATAAATTTTTTTATATGATACCAAATATGCAATTTATTCTTATGTATAACCCTGCTCTGTATTTATTTGCGCATTATGTATTATTATTCAATTTCCTCAGTTTATTTCATATTTTTATCCGGAAATTATTTTTTGTTCATTAATGATTTGTTTTGAAATAAAAAAAATCCTTTGTGTGAAAAAACTCTTCATTTTCCCTGATTTGATAAAATTCAAATTTGACGTACAAGGGCCATTGAAAGTACTGCAGCGACGACGGGTTCTTGCCCTCTACAAAAGGAGGACAAAAATGTTTCACACTTCTCGATCGCCGCCCGCTATCCATTGTATAGAGTCCGGGACAACCACCGCACGGCTCGGCTTATTAGTGAGCTATCGATCAATGGATTCTGCGGATTATCTCCTCGCTTGATCCAACACGGGGGGGGGGGTGGGGGGCCTATTTATAGAAGTCTGGTCGAAGCTTAGTACAATGTGTGTAGCGTTATCTGAGATATTTTGCCACACTCAAAAATATTTAATAATTTTTTCCGAGTATTTACTGACAGCAATTCTGCGAATAATACTGTGAAAAATACAGTATCTGATGAAAACGAGTCAATCAAAACACTGAAAACATATATTTTGGCCGAGTTATTAAGAGATTGTGAATGGTATAAAAACGCACGGCGAAACATCTAACGAGTTAGGCCTATCCACAAATGGCAACCAAACTGTTACGGTGCATTTCTGTAAATTCAGTTTAATTTTGGTAAAACATATGCCATAAACTGTAAAAAGCGTGGTTTGTGGGATTTGTTGCCAGAATTGCTCCCAGTATTTCCTATTATGATTTACAGTATTTTTCCTGTAAATAACTGATAATGAGAAGATAGTGTATAACAATGTTTATATAATTCAATGCTCAAAATACGAGCCTCTCTGATACATTAGTCGTAATAGCCTCGAAATGGACCAAAAAAGATTTTATCTTTATTTTTAATTAGGTCAAGTATATGTCTTTTCTGATGACTTTTTTTTATGTGAAAGCGCACGTTATTCGTAAATACAAGATGACATGTTAGTAGTGAGTATAACAAAATATGCATTTTTAGCGGTGTTCTTTACCAGACGTAGAAGATTGTAGAGGTCTGACTGCTAGGCGACGGATTCCGGGCAATGAGCACGGCAAAAAAGGAGCCTACGTTTATCAGGTTTGAATCGCGCCAGTTGATGTTATTTATTATTATTTTGTATTGTTTTGACATTAAGTTAAAGGATGTTTTTATTTTGTAATGATGCAAACTAATAGTTTCATGAGAATAATTTCCACACAATCCTTATTTCATTTGAGAAGTGATAACCCAAACATAATTGTATTATTAAGTACGGTTAAATTGTGCAAAAATAGTAACATTTACTCAGTTTCACCTGTTGCTGCAAATTAATTGAGTGTTGAAGTTATAATAAAGTAAAAGATTCAAATCAGCTAAGATCGGAATAAAGTTATACAAACAAGATAATTTTTAACCCCCGAAAGGACATAAACACTCCTATGTCCTGTCGTGGCATCATCTTCTCCTACTTACCTTTTTTTTATAGGGCACCCCCTCTGGTTCAAAAACCCTTTGTGTGCCAAGAGCTTGAACACCTGGTGTGTGTCGCTTTCTTTGTAGCAGTAGCTGTCCATTTTATTTACAAGATATTAATTGAAAGGAAAAATAATTTATTATACATCAATTCATTGTCTTTATATATTCCCTTTATGGTACGCCATAGTCTCGTGCGCCTACAACGGTATTGGGTTCATATCGAGTGGTCCCCCGGGTTTGTTCCTAGTTCATAGTAGATTAGGCGTACCTGTTTGAAGTACTTACCTGATTAAGGTACAGCCAAATTAACCATTCGTCTACCCAGGCGGTGAAGGTCATTAATTCAGCCAATTCGGTCAACACCGCGCCCCCCTTTATTGACAGCAACACAATTTGTTTATGCGCATGCGCATTATCAATTAAGCTGCTAAAGAGAGCGCGTGGCTCTTCAATGAGCTATTAAAAACTCCCCGCGAGTACGATCTTCACACGCTTTCCGCAACGTTCGGCGTTGTCTGTAACGCCCGCTTAATGTTGCTTGCCTCGTGCATGCTTGTATGTAGCACCCACGCACATACGCCTCTATTCAAGTTTCCCCACTTTAGCTTGACTTTTGATTTTGAGCATTCACAAAGCAGTGGAAAATGGTGCATTTGGACTATTTAATAGCATGTTTCATATGATTTTAGATAAGTTTGTCAGCATATTTATAATATTTTAGAAGATTGGGGCATGTAAAAAATCAATGGTATATGGTGATCATTCAAACTACTGTATTGCAGTATTGGGAGATGATGTGTGTTGTCGTTTGGTGAATGTCAGAGTCCACTGGGGTTCAATTGAGTCCGAGTCCAGCAGGTCTGAGACTGCGGCAAATCCGAGTCATGGCATGGGGCCATGAGGTTCGAGTCCATAGGGAACTGAGTCCCATGAGTCCCAATCCGAGCATTTGTATCCAAGTCTGAGTTGGTACGTCCGGCTTCGCCCCAATTGGGTCGAGACAAGTCCTGCTTGTGTTCCTAAACTCCAAATCGTAGTGCGTCACGCCCGCGGTCACGCGTCAAATCTGCACCGATTGCGTCAAAATCGTGTCATACAGGCTTAGAAGAAAACACTGAGCGGAATGTTCCAGACACCCAGATGTCATGGGGGACCGTCTTGCACGATTGCACCTTTCATGCATTTCAGCATGATTGTTGCGACTAATCAAATCTATCGCGTAATTGCGTGCACGTCAGTGCGTAATGGAATCTCGCGTTATTAGGCGTGTGATGGCAATAAAAACCGCGATAGAAGCGTGATCCTAACACTAACTATATTCGATCTTAGGTTGAGGGGCAGTCCACCCTGTGCGCGTACGGTATTGCCCCTAGAGAAAAGCACGCGCTGACCTTTCCATTGCAAAACGCACGTGAATAAAGCAGCACAATCGAAATGCTAAAGTGAATGCAGCGTCACGTCATTATGTATACGTCACCCTCCATGATACGACAGAACAGAGTATACGCTGGGGGCTGTGCAGTGTGCAGTAACACGGATACTCCTAGTATGTACTACCAATGCAAGCCACTGGCACATTGATCCGTCGTGTAGATAGCACCAGTAAGTGAACTGTGAGCATATAGGACAGTTTAGGACCGAAACACATGTACCATCGGAGTAATGGTATACTTGAGCTAGTAAGTCTGCCTACTGTTCCATCACAATCACGACAATTCGCAATACGGATCATCAAAATCTAGTGCATGCCAGCCTAGCCCAGCCTTGCTTCAAAACACATCGCAACTACCGGTTCGGGCTCAGCAATGGGTGACGAGCTATTACTAGTCCATCTCTGTAAAAAACATCCCAGACTCTACCTTGTTTTACTCTTCCCATGCAAACTATGTGTGGTCTGCTGCGGAAGAGAGAAGGCAACGGCGAAATTTGAAACTAAAATCCATAAAAATATTCAATTTCAAAATTCGTTTTTCCAAATTTCTTCATCCAACAATCTTTTGTTGATGAGAAGTTCGTCAAAATAGCGTTTCTAGCTCCATGCCAAGGTGTAGAGGGGTCTGTTGGTAGATTAAATGTAATAGATATGGCCAAGGAGTCGATTTAGCGGAATAGTCGCCATTGGTTCTACGTTCTACATTGCAAACCTCTAAATAACTCAGTAACGAAACAATTAATGAAACTTCCGCCGCCTAGTCTACCCGAGCCATTTTTTAAACAAACTCCCGAAGGGGTGGGGGGGGTACCACCCTGTGATTTCCATACTGAAATCCGATTCCTGTAAATTGGTTACCCACACGGATAGCTTTAGCGTTTTTATTTCCTTTGTACCCAAAATAAGTACAACATCCCCATATTGACGTCCAATTGACGTCATTTGTTGAGGAAAGTGCGAAAAAATATGAATATAGGGTGGATGGAAATGATTTCGCATTTTAGCGACCCAAACACCTATTATAGCATCTAAAATTCCTCTCATATAAAACTAGTCAGTTCCATCATGAAAAATGTGATGATTTCCTATAACCTTTGCTTTGGGATCACCTTTATCTTTCCTATAGCCCGGTTTGGATGTTGTTTTGGATAAAAAGGAGCGAAAAGATGTCAATTGTGACAATTACATAAATATCTGGCACAAAAGGGTGGGCTTTAGCTTAGCGGGGAAAACATGAAGGGGGTGTTACTAACACCCGACCCCCCCTCCCCCTTTAGTAGACGAGGGTTAAGATCAATAATGCAATGTAAAACAACAGAACTCAAACATCTTTGTTTCGTTTTTCTTTTTAACTTTCCTAGCTTTTGACCACATAACTACGATATTATTTTGAGTTCAGCAAACCTTAGGTGATTAATAATTACTAACTTGATAATTTATCTGTGTTTACTAAATAAGCCCCGGCCCAATAAAGTAATATGTTTTGTGCAGTACATGTAGACAAATCATTCAAATTTTTAGCCATCTCAATTAAAAACACGATTAATGGTAACACTAAAAGATTACTCATTGAAATTATTCAATATTATTGGAATGCAACACCCGATTATGATTCTGTATAGATACAGGAATTATTTCTTTCAATTCCAATAACGAAATTAATCATCATCATAAAATTATTTCAAAAAATTTTCAATAAATACCCCTTTGATAATCAGAGAAATATGACAATTTGAATGAACTCAACTGTCTCCGGAAGTCTTGTCGGCCAAACTGCCATCTTAACCTCAAAATGGTTAGTTTTTACTCATAGAAGTTTTCAACAAAGGACAAGTATAAGAGACTACTCTACGCAGTGCTATGCTCCAAAGGTGAAAACATATACGACAATGTCTGTTTATGAACAAAAATTAAATAATTATCCCATGGGGAATATCAATTTCATTTCAAATTGTCTGATATACACGCGAAGTCCGTTTATTTTTACAGGTTTTAGATGACGTCATGTAACCACTAATCAATTTGCAAATATCTTCCTATAGGTTTTCGTTACTTGAAAGTAGTAAGCCTAACATGAATCTTTTATTATTTTCAGTGACAGTTGGAACTACTTGAAAATTTAATCACTATAAAATGTAAAAGATACCATATGATAAAAAGTTGTTGTTTTTAGTTTAAACTGTACTGAAAAGAACAGCATTATAACACGCCTTGTATGTGTCGATCATTAGAATTAAAGTGATTTTCGTCCGAACGCCTCGTAAATTTAATACAAATATAAATGACTTGATAGTAAGATAAAGCTTTTTTCTTGATAAACTAGTGATCTTTGATTACTTTTACTCTAAAAAAGTATCAAAATATACACCTTCAAGCAATAAACAGATAAATCACAACTTCTTCCACTTAACGTTTATAAAAGTTATTATGTCCAATAATTCACAAAACCCAGGTTTCAAACGCTAGTCATACGCTTTGGATGTCCTTATTGTACTTACACATGTGGGCCGATGCTATACAATTTGGAAATACAGCAAAATACTGTAAATTTTATGTCCAATTTACCAGTCGTATAAAACGACTAAAACTGGAGCTTTTATTCGAATTTTTTTCGAGAAACAACATTATCGTACATTCAGTATTATGAATTTTCAATTATACGATTAAGTACTAAAGTTTACCAGAAAAAATGCTATAAATTTTACAAGAAAATTCTGGCAGCAATTCTTCCAACAAAACCCCGTAAAATCCATCTTTTACAGGTTTCCATTCAAATTAACTGAATATTTATAAATTAACTGTATATTTATAGCATGATGTATTATATTTTACATTGAGTATTAAATATTTCATTAAATCAATTCTAATACAAAATAAAAATTGTAGAACCTCATCATTCCTCTTTTCTATCTTCACTGGCACATTATTTTGTCTGTAAGAGACAATGACACCTTAGAAAACCGTACAAAAGCATAGTCATTTCTAGCGCCCTCCGCAGGCAAAAGTATGTTCAACATGTTGAATACCACCGCCTGATGCGATCGATCGACTCTTTTTGAGTACGCCAAACAGCTCAATGTGCATTCGTCTCCTTTGACATAGAAACAGAGGACGTTTTTTTTTTAGTTTTTGCAAACAGACCAATCGGGAACAGACTCATATTCCGAAGGGTTATTTCTCCGAAGGGTTTTTATCCCAAAGGGTCGTTTGTCCGAACACACTATTCTATCGAAGTCCATATTTCCGATAGGGTTTTCTTCCGAAGTGTTATATGTCCGAAAAGTTTGTACTCCGAGGGGTCGTTTGTCCGAAAGATCATTACGCCGAACGGTTAATTTTCCGAAGGTTTATTCTTTCGAAAGGGTTTTCTTTCGAAGGGGCATTGTTCCGAAAACAAAAAAGGGGTCGTTAGTCCGAAACATAAATTGAGTTCTTTCTTCCGAAGGGGCGTTTCTCCGAAAAAAATAGCAAGGATGTTTGCTTCGAAGGGGCAATGTTCCGAAAAATACATGAGGGTTTTAAATCCGAGGGGTTTTTAGCCCGAAGGGGCGTTTGTCCGAAATTCGGACAAACGCCCTTTCGGATTTAAAACCTCTCGGAGTAAAAACCAATAGGAGTAATAGCCTTTCGGAATAAAGAATCTTCGAAAAAACGCACATTTGGACTTACCAAAACATCAGAATGGAAAACAAAATAAGGCATAATTACATTATACCTTTCGCACCTAGATTGTACCATGATACAGAGTAGGCTAATTAAATCCAAACTTTTCGTTAAGAAACTTGGCATGTCGGCGAGGATCCAGTGCAAACAAAAACAAATAAACAAACAAACAAAAACAAATAAATAAACAAACCCAGTTAGGTCGTAAAACCTAACTTTTTTGATCGAGAATCCAAATTCTTTAAATAAATAGTTAATCGATAATGATAAGTGTTTTTTTTTTTTTCTTCTGAGAAAAAAAAACCTTTTCGGTCGATAAACTTGGATTCTAGCCGATAAAATAGGTTTTTTTAAATTAAAAAACATAGAATCCCTGTAGCTACTTGGTATATCGGCGAGACGTTTTACGACCGACAATGCAAGTTTTTCCAATAAAAAAATGGTTTATCGATCAAAAAGCAGGTTTTTAACAGAAAAACTATATTCTTAGTCGATAAACCATCTTTTTCATATATATATATATTGGATAGAGAAATATGGATTTTGATTGAAACTTGGTACATTAGTATTCGGCCTCGAGTTCTGAGTTTCTTGTGAAATCTTTTATTTGATTTGCTAAAAGGCATAATGAAATTCTTGTTAAATGCCTTTCTTGATACACTTCCCACCAAAAATAACTTGAGTTGCTGGGTACTAAGAATTCAACACAATTGTGGCTTATGTGGAAATAAAGACACTCTCCAACATGTCCTCAATAATCGTAAAACTATGTTTGACCAAGGTAGATTTACGTGGCATCATAATTCTGTTCTCTGCATAAGCTTTTGACACTCTGAAAAATGTAACTGATCAGTCCTAGAATTTTATTGCGACCTAAAAGACGCAAACAAAAGTTGCCGATACTACAATTCACCCGACATCCTTTCCACGCAACAGAAACCGGATCTTGTTCTTATTAATGAAGTCTCCAAGTTTATCATTATTGAACTCACTATTCCTTTTGAACAGAATATTCATAAACCCCACACACGGAAAGAAAACAAATATGATGGACTGCACATCGACCCGCAAGAACACGGTTATGACACCAGATTATTCTGTGTTGAAATCGGAAGTAGGGGTCTCTTGACGAGCTTTAAATTTAATAATTCCTTTGGTATCAAAAAGTAAAAAAATATATATAAACATTACATTAAATCTGTCCGCAAAATTTTAAATTTTTGTTGTTACTCAATTTTACTCGAAATATGACCGTGACTGGTCCTATTACATGTCTTTTTTTCTGGCTTGTGCCATAATTCTTTAAGGGCTGGCTCTCTTTTCACTATTTTGAATGTTTCTATAAGATTTTTAACGTTTACATTGTTCTGTATTTTTAACTGTTTGTAACATTTCTGACTGCTTGCTGATAGCTGGTTCAGGTCTTGTGCCTGTTCGGCTCTCCTGTCTGGCTTTACCTGTTTTACGTTTCAATATGTGCGTTTCTAAGAAATTATGAAAAAAGATTGGAATGATGAATGACAAAACACTGGAGAATAATCCCACCGTTAGTTTGGGGGTAAATTGCAGACTCAGTAAAGTAGGTCTACTATCCCACTTTAAATTTTAGCCCCTCATATGGACCTATGTTATTAAAGTGTAGAGGTAGGGAAAGGTTTCAATAGACCAGTTAAATCCTACGCCACTTCTTTTGTTGCCTGCGAATCCATTCCTGCGCATTGTTATGGACAATAGTATTTAAAAACTTAATAGATAACATTGCCCAGTGTGTAACAACAGTCAGGCGATCTATTTAAACTGATGACCAGGCCCTAAATGGTTCAAACATTGCGGTTAATGAGTCTCGATAGAGTGATTTTGTTTCTACGTGAGATTCTTTTTTATATTTTGCAAACATGTTTGTTCCATAGGAAAAGGGGTATTTTTAACGGGTACAAGTTATCATAAATTATTCTTGATTCGAATGTCTCACCTTATTTTAGATTCGAATTACACTCAAAACACCAACAATGATAAAATCCTACATTGTACAGCTTCTGAAATGGGACAGACAACATTGTAAAATGTCAAATCAATACTAAGAAAGGTCTCAAAAAAAGCGTCTACTAAAAAAAGCGAAGGTCTCAAACTTACAAAGGTCTCAAAACTACACAAAGGTCTCAAAAAGTGCTAACGCGTTCAAACAACAATAATAATAATAGCAGAGATTCATATAGCGCCTTATTTTTCGGATGGGCCTCTAAGCGCTTCACACAATGGCCGCTGATCACTGTGGCCCCAACCATACCATAAACCATTGAGCATCATTTCAAGGATTGCAGCAGATCGGGATCAGCGCTTTGCCTTATCAGCAACATACATCGAGATAACATCGCAGCCGGGATCAGCTTACCAAATATCGCATGGGTAAATCGCGACAACTAAGCGGTTAATTTCTTGTCCAGGGAAATTACAAGTATAGCTAAAATCTCACAGGGCTCGATCGAACGCACGCCTATACGAATGGGATGAGCAATACACTGGAGTCGAGCGCTACCTGATTGGCTATCTTGTCCGCTGATTAAAGGTCTCAAACACACAAAGGTCTCAACATTAAAGGTCTCAACCGAACAAAAGTCTCAAAACACAAAGGTATAAACATTCAAACAACGGTCTCAAAAACAAAGGTCTAAAAAGCAAAGGTCTCACAAACAGGCAAAGGTCTCAAAAAGGCGAAGGTCTCAAAACTTACCAAGGTCTCAAAACTACACAAAAAAGGTCTCAAAAGCTGCTAACGGTCTCAAACCACAAAAAAGGTCTCAAACACACAAAGGTCTCAACATTAAAGGTCTCAAACCGAACAAAAGTCTCAAACACACAAAGGTATCAACATCAAACAAAGGTCTCAAAAACAAAGGTCTAAAAAGCAAAGGTCTCACAAACAGGCAAAGGTCTCAAAAAGGCGAAGGTCTCAAAACTTACCAAGGTCTCAAAACTACACAAAAAAGGTCTCAAAAGCTGCTAACGGTCTCAAACCACAAAAAAGGTCTCAAACACACAAAGGTCTCAACATTAAAGGTCTCAAACCGAACAAGTCTCAAAACACAAAGGTCTCAACATCAAACAAAGGTCTCAAAAACAAGATCTCAAAAACGCAAACAGGTCTCAAAACCTAAGGCCTCAAAACACTTAAAGGTCTCAAAAAGTCGTAAAGGTCTCAAACCACACAAGTATCAAATTACACAAAGGTCTCAACATCAAACAAATGTTTCAAAATCAAACGGGTCTCAAAAACACATAAAGGTCTCAAACACACAAAGGTCTCAATATCAAACAAAGATCTTCAAAACATGCAAAGATCTCAAAAACGCAGAAAGGTCTCAACGTCCAAACACTTGTTTCACTATATAAACACTGATCTCAAAACACGCAAAATATCACGAAAATTAACAAATGTCTCAACAACACACTACAATCAAAAACTTCAAAAAGGCCTGAAAAATCAAGTAAAGGTTTCAGCTCTCGCTACAGGTTTGTGCACGCTATGTTCTCTTCAGATGATAGACTGAATATGCCTGCACCCCAAATCGGTTATTTTGGTTTAAAATTGTCCAAAGAATGAATTTTAAACAAAATGGACAATTTGGACGGTTCCTAGATGGTAACCAGACGTATTTTGTGTGGTTCCCGGTATTTTCGGCTCCTTTGTGTTTCAATGTTATTGAGCATTGCCTTGACCCCCAAAATGGCTGTTTTGGTTCAAAATGGTCAAAATCACGATTTCTAAACAAAGGCGGATAATTTGGATGGTACCCAGATGATGTCTTGGTGGTTACTGGTGTTGTCGGCTACTTTGTGTTTCAATGGTCATTGACCATTGCATGGACCTCCAAATCGGTTATTTTGTTAAATATGGTCAAAATTATGATTTTTAATTAAGTGTAGATCATTTTAATGGTTCCCAGATGGTTTCTAGATGGTTTTCGTTGTTTTTGGCTTAGTGGTCAAGTTTGTTTGAAGAAAACAAGTTGCGCCATCTTGGTTTAAAATGGTCAAAAGTAAAGATTTTAAAACAAATTGATATTTGGAATGTTTCCAGATGGTTGTTAGATGATTTCCGGTATTTTAGTTTCTTTGTGTTTCAATGTTTGTTGAGCATTGCCTGAAACCAAAAATCGGGGGCATTTTGGTTCAAAAATAGTCAAAAATGTTTTTTTTTTAAGTTTTGTCTTTTTTTAAATATAAATGTTTGTTAGATTGTTTTGGAGTGAGTCCCGGTGTTTTCAGCTCCTTGTATATCAATGATTGTCGAACATGCATGTATCGAGCCAATATCGGCCTATATTTTTCCCAAATTTGAAAATTAGACTTTAAGCAAAATCAGAACTTTCGATGGTTTCCCAGATTGTTTTGGCGTTACCGGTGGCTCGGCCCCCCTTGTGTTTAATAGTATTTACAATGATGTTTAAAAATCCATTATTTGACCAACTTAACCAAAAAAGCCGATTTGGGGTTGAGGGCACTTCTAATACACATTGAAACACAAAGGACCCGAAAACACAGGGAACCACCTAAAAAACTTCAGGAAACCCTCCAAATTGTTCAATTATATTTAACACTTAAGGGAGGGTATGGGGTCGGAAAGCGTGAACTTTGAGTGATTTTTTAATTGTCCTAAAATAGTGGTATTACATGGACCATCATATTGTAGCCCATGTCACCAAAGTTTTAAGATTCATGTCAAATGTTGCTCTGGTTGCCATGGCAACCACGCAATCGCAAGGCCTCTGATTCGGCTAAAACACTAGAACGAAACGTAAACTAAATAGCAAACAAAGCTACTGGGACGAAACTTGCGGGTGCATGTGCAGGGACCCGCCCTATACGCAGTGAGCCTTTGAAAGCCGGATTTTGATGCCGTTGGCATGGCAACGCAATCGACAAATTACATTTAATTTTGGCGCGTAATTGGAATTTGAACACAATTTTGAAAATCGGCCTTCATGGTTTCACTAGCCCTATAGGCTCAATATGTGTTGCCAAATGTCAGGTGCAGAGAATTAGCGTTCTCTGTTCGTTCGTTTTCTTTGGTTGTTTGCCGTAATTAACGAAACGAGTGATAGACCTTGAGTGAAACATTTAGACAAAAATTGAGGAGGGCGCTTTGATGTGAAATATGGATTTTTAAAAAAATTTCATTTTATACTAAAATTATCATAATATAATGAAGCCAATCATCGAAATCGGGGCATCCATTTGTCCTGTAATTAATTTTTAAAATAATTTTCTAAATATGCCAGGTGATGAAAACAATAAAAACATAAAAAAATCACTTACCCAGTACATTTAATTACTTTAAAATTATTGGACAAAAATAATTGAGTATTATTTACTTCCCTTAGCCAAAATAATGAGTTAAATGCATATAAATAATATCTTTTAACCTATCTTAAACTATAACCCATTTAAATTTTTTCACATGATTTACAAGTATAGGAGGCTATGCGTTTTGGACCAAATTTCGCGTACAATGCTCAATTGGATCAGCAAATCTCACGGAACGAATGTCCGATTGCGAGCGAATAAAAAGCATTTTGTAGATTACAATTCTACCACAATTAAGCCTGCATTATCTCATTTTTCGTAAATGGAACAAATATTTAAAAACTAAAAAATTAAAAAAACCACCCCCCCCCCCCCTTAAGGGGACAAGTTTTCCTACCCGGGGTGGACAAGGATACACAATATGCAGGGTCATAAGACAATAGACATTATACGATCAAAAGTAGAAAATATATATGTGTAATGAAAAGTGTTAATACGTGTTCTAAAAAGTCCAATTTTACCTCACTGAACACAGTTTTTGGCGTCCGGGCCATGCTTGCCCCCCCAAAACCACTGAAACACAAGAGACGATCGAGATCCATTGCCAATACGCAACAACACCGCCACCTTAAACCAACGGGGAACCATCCAAAAGTCGCAATTTTGTTTTATTTATTTTTTTTGTTTTTAACAATGGTAGAATAAAGATCAGTTTGACAAACCATCGAACCAAGAAACCGATTTGGGTTGTTGGTCAAGGCAATGCTCAACAAACATTTTTAAAAAACAAAGGAAGACAGAAGACGCGAAAAAAAAAGGGATCCACCCAAAAAACCCACATGTGGAAACATCTATTTTTTTTTAAAAAATCGTTATTTGAGATTTGAACCAAAAAGAGTCGGTTCGGGTTCCAGGCAATGATAACGAACATTGAAACAGAAAGGACAGGAAAACAAGGAACCATCACGAAACCTTCTGGAAACCAACTACATTGGTTAACTTTGTTTAAAAATCTTTATTTGACCCATATTAAAACCACGGAAACCATCTAGAAGAACTGTTGGGAACCACTGCCAAATTATATATTCAAATCAAGTTTTGACCATGTTGCAACAAATAGCCGATTGGGGTCTAGGCAAAAGTTAATGAACCATGAAACACAAAGGAGGCGGACACATCAGAAAAACCACCCAAGAAGAAACCATCTGGTTACCATCAAATTATAGATTTTTCTTTTATAAATCAGATGTTTGACCATTTTAACCAAAATATTGTTGTAGATACATACACACATTAAAAGTGTAATTCAGCTCTCGATAGGAATCATTTTCCTTTTTATTTTAAAAATAATTTTAATCCGTATTTGTTTCAGATGGGACATGTAAAAACAAACGCTAGATTTTTTATTTCAATTTTTCAAAATTTTATCCAATTAATTGAAAGGAAAATTGTATTAAGAAGATCTAAGTTATTATACCCTTCATCACAAGAAATAAAAATTATTTCTTTGCCTTTGGCGATTGATCCGTTTTACAAGTGGGTGAAAATCATGGGTTTTAATAACTTTCCCTCCAGCTAGTTGATGATAAAAATATCAAATGTGTATTTGGATTCAGTGAGAATTTCAGCAGTAAGGTATGTCTCACCAATGATGTTATAGTCTGTGAATACCGTCCTGAAGTATGAGCACAAGACTTGGCCATGAGAAAGAGTAAGAATACGAGTACTTGGCCCTGATTAGGTGTAAGGGTATGAGTACGGGTCCACAAATTGTAGTAGTACGCGAATACGAATATGAGTTATTTGTCTCGAATAGCCTTCGACTCCACAAGTCTGGGAGTACCCATCAATGGATGAAAAATCTATTTTTAGCTGTGAAAAATCAGCAAAAGTGAACATTACATAATCGGTAAGATACTTACTTAGCTTACTTAGGGAATGTTGAGGACTCCAAACAGGAAATTATCTTGCTTTTGTAAGGACTCATTTCAGAGTGTAAGCAAAAGAAAAAAAATATCTCTACAGAATTTCCTACTTTTTCCGTGATGCATGGCTATTGATGTTAGAGAGACAAATGTCAAATTAATGATTTATGAGAAATTGAAGGGTTTTCTACCATTATGACCAGTACGAAAAGTATAAACCATTTTTAAACAGAAATAGTCTGTTGTTTGTGATATCCGTTCGAAGTGCGACCGTCGCATCGTTATCTTGGTTATGGTCAAGGAGGGTATCCATTTGACGACAACCAAATGAATTTAAATTGCGATCTTTTTGTATTTTGCAAAGACCCTAATTGTGGGTTGTGTATTAGAGGATAAACGTATAGCCGACCTAATTTGATCTCTTATCTTTATCGTTAGGGTTTTTTTGATCCCTGAAAACGAGCATTTATAATCCCTTCGTCGAGATTTGTCGACATGCATATCTTGGTTTGCAAGTGTTATTTACATGAGTTCTTTTTGTTAGGGTTTTATGAAACACAAATCTCATTAATAGCTTGGTTATTACGAAAGCTTTTTTATCCTAAGCGGTCGTTAGTCCGAAATTAAAAATGAGGGGAGGTGGGAGGAAAAATTGGTCCCGAAGGCGGCGTTAATCCGGAAAATTCGGACCAACGACCCTTCGGAACAAAATCTTTATTTCTTTTTAGGACAACGACCTTCGGATTAAAAAATTCTTCGGAAACATAACTCCCTTCGGAACAAAACTCCTTTTAAAAATGCGTTTTGCGGACAAACGCCCTTCGGAGTAAAAACTTTCGAGGAAAGACACATTACCTATTTTCGGATCAATGCCCTTCGGACAAATTGCCCCTTTGGAGAAACGACCATTCGGAAAAACGCCCCTTCGGATTAAAAAACCTTCGGAATATATTATCTTCGGATCAAATGCTCCTTCGGACCAAAAACCTTTCGGATCAAAAACGCTTCGGAATATAGTCCTGCACCCAGACCAATCACTTTGTAATTAAATTTGACAAGGAAAACAAAGGATACTTGAATGGAAAGCGTGCTCAAAATGAAGAACGTTTCAATGTCCACAATGTCCACATAAAATCATTTTCCTACAATGTTTCAAATTTTAGATATGCAAGTTCATAATTCTCGAAAACTTCATTCGCCGATATCTCGAAATGTGACTTTTGGTCGATTGGCCTGTTTGGAAGATTCGTGACGATATGTACTGAGCCTGAATAAGGTTCACTAATAGTGCACAAGTGTCAAATACAGTATTGCTATAAACCACACACCGGTGGTTAAATAGTTAAAATAATATAATGTATCAATCAGTGCCTGGCAGGTAGGTAGAGGTCAGGCATTTATTTAAAGGCTGACTCAGAGATTTCCTGAGGAGGGTGCTGGGTGCCCTCAATTTTCAAACAAATTGTGTTTTTTTTCATATACCTAATGCTTGTCCATATACTAATCACTGTTTTGAAATAGCTAAGCTCAAATCGAAGTCCTTCATATTCAAAATTAAAACTTTGCCATAAATTTCCGGATCCGGAATTTTTGTTCTACACAGTATCCTATGGCACTGTATACTATACACAAATGTTTACTGTATGAAAACGAAAGGTCTGATTGATCTCAAACTTTGGGATTCATCATTTGAGGTGACTATCTTTAGTCCTGGTTGGCTATTTCTAATGAATAATCATAAAATTATATTTCGAAATCTCTGAGTCAGCCTTTAATTGTCTCTGCTAACCAATGGCCAGAATGTTTTCACCGTTGCTCGGAAAAGATGTGGGAGGATAGGATTGGATGTGTGTAGGGTTAGGGGTGGAGGATTAGTGGCCCGATTTTTCATTAATGTCATTGGCCTTGTTCAAGCCGCTCTACCAATTTCATTTGCTGGTTCCATGGTTCACACGTCTGGTACAAATAATGTCACAGATCATGCGAAGAAGAGTGAGCATATTTCCCCGCCCTAAAAATAAAAAAATAACCTTTACCATGGCGAGAATTTACTCTATCAAGCACCTAACTTGAACTCTCCAATTTCACCTGGCCTATGTTCCATGCTTCCACTAGCACTAGCAAGTTCAATATTGAGTTCAACTCGGGCAGAAAGCCTTGTTCAATCTGTCAGGCTTTTCCTCGCATTTGCGAGAATTTGATAGGGGTTTTATACAAGAAAGATTAAAACCACAAAGCAATTTAATAAAGGCTGTTGCCCTGAGAAGTACAACCACTGCAGCTAACCACAACGGGTATTTGTGGTGTTATACCTTACTAGTAGGATCCTGGTTCCAGTTTGCACAACAGACCCCAGGAATTGTACCGATTTATTTATTATTTAATCTTTCTCTAGACGGGGTCTATGCATTTATCCTAAGGTTCGCTTATCCAAAAGATCGCTATTTCGAAGGTTGCTTTATCCGAAACTTCGCTATTCCGAAGGTTCGTTTATCTGAAGGTTCATTATTCCGAAGGTTTATTAATCCGAAGGTGCATTAATCCGATCGTTCGTTTGTCCGAAATAAGAAATAAGGTTCGTTTACGCGAAAAAGAAATACAGTTCGTTTATCCGAAAAAAAACAGGGTTTATTAATCTGAATGTTCGTTTATCCGAAAAAGAAATACGGTTCGTTTATCTGAAAATGATAGCGTTTTGAAATACGGTTCGTGTATCTAGAATGAAATATGGTTCGTTAATATTCGAAAAAGAAATAAGGGTTAGGGTTTAGGGTTTGATGTTAGCGTTAGTGTTTTTGGTGGAGGTTAGGGTCATTTTGGGATCAACGAACCTTATTTAATTTTCGGATCAACGAACCTATTTTCCTTTTCGGATAAACGAACCTTATACAATTTTGTCGGATAAACGAACCTTCCGAATAACAAACCTTCGGAATAAAGAAACAAATGTTCGGATTAACGAATCTTCGGAATACATACGTATAGGTATTCCCGTGTTCGGAATAACGAACCTTCGGTATAATGAACGCCATCATATAACGCCACTGCTTTTTATCAGGAACTCTCTTACTGACAAAGGGGGAAATCCTAAGCTGACAAGTCCACTCCGTTTTAATTTTATGAGTATTTTTGGTTTGCATATTTCAGTTCTACATTGGACACTGTGTTATTTTAATTGTCTAAATCTACACATCTAATCTATGCAAAACTCGTTCTAGTATAATGAAAATATAATTGTCCTTTCCATTTGGAGTAAATTGGATGTCTACAAAATAGATTTGCCATTGTCCAAAAACGAGGGCCCATCTTCACAAGAAATATCTGACTATTTAGTACAGTGACAGCTGTGCTATTTTGTAGGGTCTTGAAAATTAATTATCTAACCTTGCTCATGTACCTTAAACAAAGCAAAAACAATAAACAAGGTACTAAAAAACAAAATATTTTTTTATAAAACTAACCTCCAACAAATGCTACGTCTGCCTTATATCCCCTCTCGGTAACAAATGCGTCGGAATAGAAGAAAAGATACATATCTTTACCAGATGACCTGATGGGCGTAGTTGGGGGAGCATAACCGCAGTAGTCACCAATTGAAGTTTCTTCTATTGATTCGTCAGCATCATAGATGCGCAAAAAGTCAAAACAGGAAAACTCGTTTATTGGTTCAATTTCCAAATCGGAAAAAGTTAGGAGAACTTGTTCTCCGACACCGGCAGTAATCTTGGTAAAGCAAAACTGGTTATCGTTGTAGTTTTCTGGATAGTTAGTTGAAGAAATTGTTCCGGGTGAAGTGATCAAAGAAAAGCACCCTGTAACCACAACAAAACAGAGAATTGTAAGAATTACTTTAACATTTAAGTACAATTTCGTTTTTAATGATACCTCGAAGCAATGTTTCAGTTGTGAACTATAGGGAAATCGATTCAAAACATTCAAAATATTGTCACACGGGGTGCAAATCAGAGAGCACGATGTGGTATTTTGGTAGACGCTTCATATAGAAGTCCCATGGATGCAAATGAGGTATATTACAATTGATTCCGTCGTGCGTTGTATGACGTTGTGCAGTAGCGCTTGACGGAATGAATGGCAATACCTCATTTGCATCCATGGGACTTCTATATGAAACGTCTACCAGTATTGGTACGTGTATTTCAAGGGCGCACACCACTAAATAAACGCTCCATTGAAATACACGTAAAAATACCACATCGCGCCCTCTGTATTGCACCACGTGTGACAATATTTTGATATGTTTTGAATCTATTTCTCTATAGAGCACAACTGAAACTTTCAAAGAATTTGCCATTTTTGATGTAATTCTAGTATAGATTTTAAGAAAAAGGCATATGAACAGCGCCACCACTATTTTAAGCCGACGTGTACGCCTCATAGCTGCTTTCGACCAGGGCCGGAAGGCGAGGGCCTATTTTCGACACAGAATCGAATTTCAAAATTTTGTGCGCACAAGCTTAATATGAATGTGTTGGTGTTTCCCGGTCGTTTCAGTCCGTTACTAATCGAAATGCGTCCCACCCCACACAACAGTAACTGTTTATTCAAGTTTCAAGTTCAAGTTTATTGATGCAGGCAACCGGCACACATACTGGTTTATTCAACACTATAGCATTCCAGAGACACCTGTTTAACAGAGGTTGTATCTCGGGCGCAGGTGCCTGTTTTAGGGACATGCCAATGTAATGTTATTTTGTTTTAAATATGTTATGTATCATGAAATACATTTTCGAATACCATAGTATAGGTGACAATTTTAATCAAGTTTGTTATACAAGTCGAAAATCGAAATGGCTACTTTATGACGCATAGCCACTTGGATTGCAACAGTGATCTTATGCAAAATGGACAAGCAATAAACAAACAAATAAACAAAACAAAAAGTAAAATAAATTTAAAAACAAGACAACAACAAACAAACAAAACATGCACGTACACCTTTAATAGGCACACTATTATTTCAAAAAGGGGAATCAAATACCTTCACGGAAGAAGAAATCCCGGGCCCGTATCATTACAAATCAGTTTCAACAACTGACATAGCATTGACTCCGAATGTCGGCAAAAAAGTAGGATGTCTTGTTCCGCAGTATCTTCCTAGGAGGGTACTGGAATCACTGTCGCCGTCGTAGACACTCAAACTATCACGATCACAGTTGGTAGAATACTCTAAGTCAAAGGTTCTAAAATATAGAACTACAACATTGCCATCACCGGCTTTAATCAGATAACGACAGGTCTGGTTGTTTACGTAGGTTTCAGGATAGTATGGTGAGAAGATAATCCCTTCCCTTTTTTCGATCCTATCGCATGGTAGACTCGCTAAATGCAATATAGTTAAGAATAAGTAAGTTGTATAAATTGGAATCTGCCTTTATCGTATATAAAAATGTTACGTGTTCTAGCATAATATGCGATCAAATGTAGCTTGTGTATTTTATATTGAAAATGCAGACGACACAAAAAGCTATGGCAGCACCACATTTGTCCTATTTTTAAACAATGAGCCGAATACGATATAAACTCGGGGAACACCCTTTTTTTACAGATTTTAGGTTTTTTTTTTCACTTTTCACGTTAATGTATAGACCGTATTCAATATGACGTCAGCCACCAGACATGTTGGTGGACAAGATGCATACATTCCAGGACTACAATACATTCAGCTGTCAATCGATCCATGTTTAGCGATTGCATAGGGATCATTGACAGGTGAATGTATTGTAGTACTGGAATGCGTCTATCTTGTCCACCAACATGGCTGCCTATTGAATACGGTATATACCCTTTTTACGTGTTTCTTTGGTCGCGCATGATATCCCCTTGTGAATGAGTGCCCCGGGATAGGTTCAAACTCTTGGGAGGTAGAGTATATTGTTGTTGTATATGAAGGCAATATCAACCTACGTTTACACTGTTGTGTGTAATCTGAACAGCAGTCTTTGCGATAATAGCAGTCCTCATCACACGGGCATGGATATGCTGAGTCTGTACTGCCACATCTATCACGACAACTTGGAGCTACAAAATATATTGAAAGAAACGACATAAGACTGACTGGCCTTCTTATTACAAGCACAAACATGAATCAACCATTTCTCCAAAACAAACCATAACAGATTTTACCATTTCTTTTGCAAAGCATGAAACGTTTACTCACACAAACATTACATACGCACTGACGTACATGAACCCACACATACACGCTCGCACACACACACACATACACTTACACGCACAAACAACACACTCACCCCCAAACACACACAATTTAAGTATGAATACTGTGCATATCCTGCTAAAGGTATTTTGACGAAAAATAGAAGAAGTGCAGAAGTACCATTTTCAGAACAGACAAATGAGATATCACTGCAGCAGTCGCCACGGCTAGAACAGTCAGAGTCGCATTGACAAAAGTGGCGGATCCTCGGCAGAACCACATCGAGCCATACAGGTGCATAGGGACATTTTCAATAGAGATGCAACATTTACCAAACTCCCCAAAACTACTGGGATGTCCGACCGAAATTAGGAGGTATTTCAAGGCTGCCACAATTCCTGGTCAGCACGACGGCGCGTTTTCAAGCACATTTTTTCTCATGGACGAAACAATAAAATTTCATAGTGGTATGGACCAAAATGGTCTTAAAAGTAAAATTTTATATAAATTGTATTTAAACCATTTTGAAAGCAGTAACAGCACATTGAAGAGCATCCGCCCCCAATTTTTCAAAAAATTTGAGATTTTTACACGGTTGCCTTGGTCACTGGCAGTAAACTATACCTGTGAAGGTTAAGCTCGAAAATGTCTGTGTGTCACAAAAACGAAGGACTTTTGTAATTAGAATAATTATTATCGGAGAGTCCAGAAATATTCAACGGCTGCTGGAAACGGCCTTCCAAATGTGACATAGCCGGGCAATAGCGCCATGGTTAGTTGTCTACACTCAGCCATTAGTTTGTTTATGGCTTCAGGCAGTCAAGTCAGAGGTTATTTGTCGACTTGACTTGCCGTATATATTTCATCATGGACGGGACATAACGGCAGAGCTGGGATCCAAATTCCCCCAATTACAAAATGCTGATTTTATGATAATACGCATTTTTTAGCATTCCGTTCAAAGGTCTAGATTCCTAGACAATTACAAAAGTAACTGTGCCAAAAAAGGTGTCATTATGCCTTTAAAGGGGGATGAACCGATTTACGTCTATAAATTTTTCATCTTGATAGAATGGCTTCACCCCAAAACCCAATTCTGTAAGTTTTTGCGTGTTGAAGTGGGAGCTAAAAATATGATTTTGCAACCCCATAAGTACTGTGTAAAATTAATATTGATCGCCCAAAATGGGGCATATGTTTTGCACTTATTAGTCAAAACCACCATCCTTTAGGCCTTAAGATTTCACCGGGTAATGAGAAATAATAGTAGCTTTCTTCTGCTACCAACATTTTGAACCACTTCCGGTAAAGTCGGGGTCCCTGGGGGACGAAGTTATTAACGGTCGTGAACAGGACCTTTTAACCTCAAAAGCATTTTTTTATTCAGAAAGCCCTCAACAACACTTTTTGTTGAATCATGCCATGGTTAGTAATAGTTACTAAACACAATGATATAATCTGGAGGCAAATGGTCCTAAATAACCAGAAAGGCATTCCTAAACTATACAAAAGAATATAATTTACCAATAGTATAACATGTTAACATACATGTAATAAGCAATAATTCTTACATGACTTATCTGCAATCTTTGGCATTGTCTATACTGTATATGAAGAAAGTCTGAAGTTATCTATATGTTTGAAGAAATATATGCCTCTGAATACACCTTTAAATATCAATAATAGTTTTTTTATTTTCAGCAGGTAAACTTATCCAGAAACTAGGTTACCTTTTCAAATTTTTCAGATAATCATAAGGATTTCTCGTGTGGTGCTATGGATATTTACGTTCCAAGAAACTTTTTTTCTTAATGAAAGTTGGTGACTTTTCAAGTAATTGGGTAGTAGGCCCTAACATTTAACTCCAATAGCTATAACACTCAAACAGAAGTCTCTCAAATGTTCTAACTAGTAGTGCATATCCCCTAGAATATAATATCTCGCTCCATGAAAATTATCGCGATATAATAATAAAACAACCAACGAAAAAGCTATCCCAAACATACGAGTAATGAACCAGAGCTCGAGGGTACTGAAGTAATGATTTGAGGGTCTTCATGTTCCTTTAACATTAACCTTAAAAAAAACCAAAAAACTTACTGCACAATGTTATAGTACGTCGATTAGGGCCCGAATTAAAAACAGGATCTGAAACACACATTTGGCGTTGAAGCCCGATGAGTTGGATCTTTACTTCGGGGGTGGTGAGTTACGACTTCAATCCCAATAAAATTGCAGCCGCTCCGTGGAAAAAAGAAAACAAAAACCAAAAGTAAGCAAACACATAGTGGCATAATTAAGAAAATTTTCTTTTTAGCTTACTACTGGCTATGTTTTCTTAGCCGTGAACAACCACTTGTATGCATGTCAATAAACATGTAATCAATTAAAGCACAAAGTACCTTGGTTCATTCTGTTGTATATGTAAAGAGACCATGAGGACATTTCCAGAGAGAGCGCCCGGTCGATTTTTTTTCTAGACCAACCCAGGTTTTTTTGGAATAGTTACCAATGTAATTAGAATCACTGCTGAAGTGAATAAGCCGATATGCCGTCTTTATGTAATGGAAAAATGATTAGTAATTTCTGTCGTGCATGACAGAAATTCAAAGCATGGTTTCCTCTATGTGTCGACACACTCGAATGGACCTATACATGCCATGGTGGCGCAATTGCTTAGCGCATCCGAAATCTAAACGAAGGTTGGTGGTTCGAGTCCCATCCCACCATCATTCATTTTGTCTGATTATCCTTGCTACGTCCGCGCTGTCACTCAATTTCTCTGGTGTCTGTTATAATATATCTACTATATATATATATATAGTATATCTATCATATATATATCTATATCTATCTCTATTATATATTAACACAACCCAAAACAGTAACATCCCCACCCTAAATGTTTTTGTCTGTCAAGTTTAAACGAATACATCTTGTTATACAATAGGGGATATATTGGAAGCGGGTGTTTATTTTTGACACCCTCATTTATGGCGATCGCTGGGAGTATTGTTTTGAATAGGCCCACTTGACCAGAACCCACCCGGATTTAAAAGTTGCCAGTAATCCTATTGACATCATACATTTCACAAAAAATTGAATCAGTGCAATCCTCTTCTTCCCTGCATGGGTAATTCTCCCGCTCTAGGGGGCTTACCAACAGAGTAACACTGTTGTTTTGAAAAAAAGAGACATATGTTACTTCCTGGCTGCCTGATCGGCGATTAAAGACAAATGATGGCATTTTCAAGTCACAAATGTGACGCATTACTTCGGCTGATTCAACCTTATCTTAAGTTGAAAAGTCTTCATAACACTTAAGTGCCTAAGGGGTCCATAGTAACCCAAATTTGTTTTTCGGCGATTTCGCCACTCGTGAAAAATATTTTTCGAACTCTAAATTTTTTGTAATTGTGCAACTTATCGATGGCCCTTCTCTTTCCCCAAAAAAAAAAGTACTAAAATTTTCTTGCCCGTTAATGAGATAATTAGCTTGGGGTCCCGAGGAATCCCCCCCCCTTAGGCACCAACGGGAGTGTGATTTTTAAAATAAAAATGAGCAGACCCTGTTCTAAATATTTTTCTGCTTAAGTATGTTCACATGCATGAAACAAAATTAATTACAATAAATCAACAAAAATAATTACCCTTAATTTGCTTAAAAAAGCGAATCCTCATTGACTTCCCGCGCTCCACTGCTGTGCAAACCTATGGCAAATACGACTGCCCCCCAAAAAATAAAGGAATGTACAAACTGGTAATGTTTGTGTTTAATATATTTAAATTGGTTCCTTCTCGAGCAGATTAACTCAAATGATTTCCAATGTGTATGCTGTGGATCAGGGTCCGCTGAAACATCACTCTACTTTTTGAGCGATTTTGGACGCATTTCGAAAACATGATTTGCCCCTAATTCCAGAGATAAAACCGCATCATTTATATTGCCAACCTGTGGCCTGTCTTATCACCCCATCAAAGGTGGTATGCGTTTCATTTGAAGTTCCTCGGAAACGTGGTTTTCCTTAGGGGGGTTCTATGACATAAGTGTTACGTGTGAAGCCACACACTTTTAAATCGACGCTCTTTTGACATTAATTCTTTGGCATTTAATTCAGATCGTCTGCAATTTGAATGCTAACTTGTATCGTGCCAATTCTTCTTCCAAATGTTGTACCAGATGCTGCTGCCCGACTTCACTTTACCGAACCCACCCCAGGATGTAAAAATGCAGTATCCTATTACGACGGGTTTCCACCTTTTTCCAAAAAGCACTATTCGAAAGGCATTTTTTGATTAAAAGCAATTGAAACAGTGTTTCTATAAGGAAATTTTTGCTGATTCCAAATCTTCCTGTCCCCAGCTACTTTTTAGGGGAAGTGTGGCTAACCTGTGCAATATTCAAAATGGCCGCCATTTTACATTTTTTGTACACATAACTCAAGTTTAGGCTTGTAAGACTTCAGTCTTGGTTGTCTATACATATAGTTTTTCATTCAGGCTCAGCGACACAACTATACCATCAGTTAAGGTATTATGCCATATATACCATTAATTTGCAAAATTTAAACCGGCGGCCAATTTTGAAAATTTTTATGAGGTCAAATTAAATACTTTCAACATGACGCTACTTCTATAAGATCACTACACCATATTTGGGAGCAAAGTGTGGTACATTCTTGAAACTAACCAATATTACAATACACTTTTTTCACACTTACATGAGAGTAAGTCATAATTTTTTTTTTGAGATAGCTATAAAACTATATCTTGTTGTAAAGCCTATAACTGTCAGGAAGACAAATATGCAACTGTATGTGCATATACAGGGTGCAACAAGTGTCCTATAGGGTGGAAAAGTTAAATTTTGATGGTAAAAGTTACAAAATGTTGTGGCCGATCTATTTGTTACCTTCAATTAGCATCATATCTTAAACTGTTGTATAGGTCAAAATGACTGCCACATAAATAACACACACAAAATGAGATGTTATTATCTTAATACATGGCTATGGGTTACAACAAGATATAAACAAAAAAATGCAAAAGGCCCCTAATATCAAAAGTCCCTAGACTTTTAACACATGCCTCATTCGTAGGCAACTCATCCGTAGGTACACGCCTCCTGGACCACCGACTGATCGCAAATTGACGACAACTCAAAGTAAATATCACACATTGAATCTTCTACCTATAGCAAACTAATAAATTCCCTTTAAAAAGAAATATAATCAGCTGATACCTAACGTGGTTCTTATGATACAATTAAAAAAAGTTTAAAAATATTTGTGAAAAAGTACCGCCACAAACCACCCTCGTTTTGTATACCCCAACTCATGGGGGCGACTGACCCATAACTAATGATCTAATTTTTTTTAATAATTCCTTGACCCTGCAAACATTTATATAGACACAAGAATTAAATAACAACCTTAAATCTTGATTTATGTAAAAAATGGGTCAAAATGGCAGCCCCATTTTGAATTTTAATCAATTAACTGTTAAGTTTGACCTAATGCATAACTAATGATCTAATGTATCCTAACCCGAAAACATTTGTTAGCGACCAATAATTAGTCATTACAAACCTTAAATCGTGATTATGTACAAACAACGTTAAAATGGGGCGGGCCATTTTGATTTATGCAAACTGGCACCCTCTCCTCTAAAGATTAGTTCTGTGACGGATATTGGAATCACCTAAAATTTCACCTTTAGAAACACTGTTTATTATTGCTTTTAACTCAAAAATGCCTTCGTCTTGCTATAGGAAGCCTTTTTGGAGCAATGGAACCACTATATTGACCATCATACTGTTACAGAATGAATCAGTGCAATCCTTTTCTTTCTCTTTCTGACAATTCCTCTTCTCTATCAGGGTTACTGCAAGACTTTTAAATCCTGGGGTGGGTTCGGTCCACTGGGCAGAACTTCAACAATACATCAATCACCACAAATGAAGTGTTACAACAATACGCGTAATCAACACCGCTTTCCACTTATTCCTATAATTATAATACGATGTATCATTTGAACTTGACTGACTTGACAGTGCTTAACAATAAAAACGCAACAAAACTTCTTCCCTGTTTTTGTGGTACTTGTGTAAAATTATACCAAAATTAATGCCCTTTCTAATGATAGGTAATTTATTCATGTGCGGTCATGGATAACCGATTAATCATTGTTTTTGCACAATGGGACAAAGTCAGCTTGGGACCACCAAGTTTCAATACAAATCCCATTCACTTGCATGACTGAAGTGAGAAGAGAGGGAAAATTGAATAGGATTTGTGTTAGCATTACTTGAAACTTGGTCCCAAGCTCACTTTACCCCATTGTGCAAAAACAATGATTACTCGGTTACCCATGACCACACATGGACAAATTACCTATCTGTCGTGGTTCTTTGTCGACCAAAATTCATTTTTTTACTTAAAAAACAAAAGTAAACAAATTAGGTCATTTTAGTACAAGACCTATATTTTTAGCGTATTTGCACATTCAGCTGCCACCGAGCACCCTTCTCAAGTAACTAGATTCTCCTCATCTAACACAGGTGCCCTTTCCCTACTAACCCAGGGCACCGTGACTTCCGCACTCCACCCCATACCAAATACCCGAAAGTTCCCTTTTCCATTTAAATATGGCCAATACCCAAATACTCATGGGTCTCTTTCCAGACAACATGATCTTTTCTTGAGTTCTAAAACCTGCATATTTCCTCCAAATCCAATTTCTAAGGCCCTAATTCAAAAGACAAACTCAGTTCCCAAGTCCCTAAGTTCAGAAGTGGGATGACACACATCCCTTTCCAGATTGCCCCCCCCCCCACTTTTTTCCTCAGAAGCTTAAATATGAGCCGAATTTTAGTTCCAAAGCCTGCAAGTTTCCTGCAAGGCATTAAAGGGGATGGCCCGATTTAAGTATATAAACTTTTGTATTAACAAAATGGCCTTCACCCCAAAACCCCATCTGTAAAGTTTCGCGCCGATATTTCGATCCATTTTGACGTGATTTTGTAAGCCTATAGACTACTGTGTAAAATTAATATTGGTCGACCAAAGTGGAGCACATTTTCGCTCCAAACCAAACATCGTTTAGCCCTAAGATTTCACAGAGTAGATGAGAAAAATAGTAGCTTTCTTGAGATACCAAAATATTGACCACTTCCGGTAAAATCTGTGGTCCCTGGGGACGAGGCTATTAGCGATCGGGCCATGGACCTGGGATATTGGATTTGGTTACTGGATTGTTCTACATACCATTAGAGGACGCAAATTAGGTGATAAAAGCTATGAGATTAAATCATTTAATCGATTTCACCATATCCCATAATACAATAGATGAGGTCAGACTGCATGTACAGCTCGCGATGTTACACTATTTTAACCAGCATTAGTTTGGATAATTTGACACAATGTATTATGGGGTATTGGATTTCATACCTTGATTCTTCCACATTCTTTAGTCAACATTGCAAGTTGAAACCATTTCTCAAAAAAAGGTAACAATCTGGTCCGATACCAAAAACAACAACTTATATCCTTCTTCAGTAATACATCTAAAATGTTCTCTGTTATAAATCATCCCCAGATGCCTTCAGATTTCCAATATTTTTTTTTACATTTTATTCACCACCTCTCTCCAAGCGCACTCATTATATAAGAGTAGTGTCATACCAATCCGTAGACTACAACAAGCTTTGTCACGAAAAACAAGCTCTCTGATGAAGGTCATTCGACCGAAAGCTCAGTAAATAAAATAATGGTATTATAGTTGCTACGTTAGACTCTCTGTACACGGATATACACACCTGATACGTGAGGACAAGCCATTGAGGTACCGGTATAAGTAGCAGTGCCATTATCTGTCTCATTTGATGCCAAAGCGCTGGTGATATGAGTTCCCGGAGCGAATAAATGTATGCATCTTCCAAAGTTTGAGGAGAATCTTCTTGTGTCGTTGATGTCAGTGTTGCCGACATCGATAGCCTTTAATATACAACATAAAATCAAATGCTAAGACGTTATGTATGTATGTAATATTGTATGAACTGTGCCTAGTGTGAAGACTTAATTGATGGATTATATGCCTGACAAGGCCCGTACGCAGGGGGGAAAGGCCCACTTTTTACTGTTTTTTTTTAAAAGGTCCAAAATCTAGAGAAAAATTGACAATGATGAGATGTTTAAAAGTCCAAAAAGGACAATTTTAGGGTAGTCAGCCGGGATTACAGCGGATAAAGGGGCTGGGCTTACATGTTTCTGCTCAAACGTATCTGTTAGTGAAACCCATATCACTCGTTGCGCCTACGCTAATTTTGTTCAAGAAAACCTGTGTGCGTGGATGCACGTAAAAAACAGTACACTATATTCTTTCTACACTGCAAAAAGTTCCATCTTTCTGAGTATATTGAGTGTGTGTAATGTGCAAGTGCGTAAATACATATTAAAACAAAAATGGAAACACCATTACTATTATCATTTACATGCTCAAAACACTACTTTTCAAGTGCTGAACCCTCTAGACCCTCCTTCGGGTTCACGGTGATGAAATTGCTAAGCGACTGAAATTACACTAGACTCTTCAACCGTGTCTGCTCACTGTGGTGTCTGCGGGCTACTCCGCAAGTGTGAGATTTTGACCACCACTCATGCTCCTGGAGCATAGGTAGTGGCAACCGTTCCAGAGCGGAGCTATTCATTATATTGAGTACTGACCACAATAGCAGTAGCGATTTATTCCGTAAATGTTATCAAGGATTAGAATTGCTAACTTGGCACACCAATCCTCGCTGGTCTTGTGGTTAGGTAGCTGACTTCATAATACAGTGGTCTCGAGTTCGAATCTCGTTACTACCACTTTTAAAATATATTACATTTTAATTAATTTTTCGGTAAGAGGGAAAAATTTTAAGTAAAAAAAAAAATAATAGCTGCCCTTTGAGGTTACTGAGGGAGACCTGCTCCTGGAGCATGGGTGGTGGTCATAAACTACCGCGTGCGGCTACTCCCGATTTGTGTAATTTCAGGAGCTGTGTAATTCGCGTTCCGTGGACAAGTTTTTCCATTGATACCAAAATAAGTACCAACATACCTAATATGGCGTCACAATGACGCCATCAAGCCCACGAGTCGGCAAAATTTACATTTTCCATAGAAAATTGGCGAAAATCCAATTTTGGGCTAAAAAAAGCAGAAATATCGAATTTTCATGCGGGTTTCAGCTCTAAATGATGGCAAATGACTAGTTTTACATAACACAGAGTTTTAGAGCCATACCACGCATATTATTTTCAAAAATGCACCATAAAATATCCTTGGGTGGCAACCACCCCCCTTACCCTTCGACTTTTGACGGCATACCCTAACCCCAAGGTGATACCTTCACATTTTTTTTCGCTAAAGTGACCAGAAAGGGGTAGACGTTTCATAGAAGTCCCATTGATGCAAATGAGGTATTGCCATTCATTCCGTCAAGCACTACTGCGAAACGTCATACATCGCATGACGGAATCAATTGTAATACCTCATTTGCATCAATGGGAATTCTATATGAAACGTCTACCCAGAAAGGATGAGAAAATGATTACCCAGAAGCTTTGTACAGCCTATTCACACGTGTATCAAACGGGTGTGCTTCACTAACTATCATCACAACGGTCATTTGTCATTTTGCCACCGATCATGTACATCAATTTCCCTAATCACAGAATGACACTCTTATATGAAACCATGCAGCCCTATACCTCCCTCTTTTGGCCATTGTAAGGTTCATTTTAGTCACATTTATGACATTCATTTGTATGTTTATCATTATCTGAGCAATATTTTACTAATTTAACCACATTTTGTATATTACAAATGAGAAAAAATGTAGGCAATTTTCTGGATTTTCCCTTATCAGAATCAAAATTCTCCGAGTTCTCTGATTTTTTTCGCAAACCAGTAGCAACCGTTTCAGAAGTTCGTATATTGTTGTTCATTTCAAACAGTGTCACGATATAACTTAAGAGCCGTCACAGCATTCACAGAATCATACCAGTTTATGTGACCATCTTTTTAAAGTTTCATTTCATAATATCAAGTAGAATTGGGCGCTTCCCGACTTTCGCAGTTTGAGGTGGGGATACCAATATTGAGGTTGTAAGTTTTGTCACCACCCTAAGGGTCATGGGGTTGATAAACAGGGCCCAGGGCCTTTGCATGGTGACACAAGTTTACTAATGCTAATAATGCAACTATTTCTGAGTCCCAGTGGCGGCACCAGACGTCTT